>PVHT021183553.1:5585598-5607580 GCA_004024745.2 Catagonus wagneri
GGGGGTGGGGGTGGAATGGAGGGGTTAGGCAGATATAGGAAGATGCAGAAAGATCTGAGTAACTTGGATGCCTAGTTCCAGCCGACCTTTCATTGTCAGGAGTGCTAAGTAGACTAACAGCATATCCATCCTAAGGGGTGGTCTCTGAAAAGACAGTGGAGCGGAAACTTCCTCCCTGCAGGCAGAGCTCCAGCAATATATCCATATATCTTGGACTGAGGAAAGACGGCCTGAGGGGCAGTGGGTACAAGTTTAACCAGATGGATAAGGACCTGAAAGACTGAAGGACTGGGGACAAAGACCTCTGGGGAAGAGACATGAGGATGAACTGGGCCTACCGAAATGCTCCCAGGGTATGACCGTTTGTGTTCCACAAGAATGGTCGGCAAAGGACTTCCGCTGTGAGGCAAAGTGATCTACTGGAGAAGGTAACCAGGACTGCTGGCTCAGCGGGCAGAAGAACAAAGTACATGGTGGCCAGAAATGAGCTCCACAGCACGCACTTCTTCTCACTAATGATAACCTGCTACCACCCTTGCAGGATGCCAGTTTTCCAGCAGCACAACCAACTCTGAAACTCTGATATAGAACCATGGCTAGGGGACCCATCAATTCCTTGCTGAGCTCTTCCATGACGGAGAAAGCAGTGATCTTTCCACTAATTCTGGGTTTGGGTTTGCTGCCTTCATTTGCTCTATCCACCTTGCTTGTATAAATACCACAATCCATAGATCTGCCAAATACCTTTTAAGCTATTATGTTATCTCATTCAACATTGTTTGTAATCGAGAATTTTGCCTCAGACAAACAGCCACGCCACTGAATTCACTGATCAGAATGATGTCACCGTGCACTGACCAGCTAAATCAGGAGGTAACACCGTCTGAGGCTGGAGTGCTATTCTCCAGGATATAAGGTTGCTTTTTAAAATTATTATTCTAGAGCTGTGCACGTGGTCTGGGGACCAAGAGTGCGAGGGTCCTTTCACCATCATACTTAAGACCCACTCGTAATAACAGTCACCTCCACAGTTGAGCGGTTTTGGTATCTCTGGGGGACACAGTCACGATTTCTCTGAATTTGAAACTAAGACTCCAAGAATCCCAACTGGTATAACAAGGCGTAAAACAGGCTTCCTACTTCCTTCCTGAAAAAAACGATTTGCAATCCAAGTCAGCTGAGAGATGACTCAGAAATAAGGATTCAAGAACGGCAAGTAATGACAATGAAGAGGTTAATCATATAATGAGATATATGAAAATGCCAATACACCTGACCATTTTTAACCTATAAAACACAATTTCACATGATTCTCCCATATAGTATTAAAAAAATCACATAAAAAAATTAACCATACATAGAATCCAATGGCATACAGAGTTTCTGGAAGAAGTATAAACAGGGCAGGTGATACAGAGCTTATTAGATAACTGGACTAGTATGAAAAGAAACAAATTCTCATATGTGGTAGGAGTTCCAGGAACAGTCTCTATGAGGCAGACTTGAAGCACAGTGGTCATCCTACTCCCAGCTGGTGAGGCTGGAGTGGCCAAAAATGATTATCTTATGCTTGCAATGGAGGGCTTAAACACCTGAACAAAAGGCATCTTATAATAGCCAACTTTAAAAATGTAATGCTAAAATCCAAGAACTCATTATTTAAAGATGGGGAGGGTGAGACGGGGAGTGGAGACAGCCCAAGTGTTACATTTTAAAAAATACTACCTGTAAAAAGGAAGAAAGGCGCAAGTAGGAGAGATGGCAAAGGATAAAACTGACTTTACAAGAACACAGACATAGGAATGAATATCCCGACCAAAGACACTAGCAAAAAATACATGAAAAAAAATCACCACTAAAGAAAACCTCAGAGTAAAGATGTAAGTACATAAGAAATAAATAAACTTCACAAAAGGAAATAAAAATTAATGTTTTAGACCTAGGAAATAAGTCAAAAAGAAAAATAAAATCATCATAGAAATGAAAGTCATACAAGAGGCAACGAATGAAGAACTGACACTACTTGAAAAAAGGATCACAGAGAAAAGTCTGGGAGAACTGGAAAGTATGAAATTGCAAAGTACAAGGTTGTAGAAAGATTACAAGGAAAACAGGAAAGCCAGGTGAAGAAATGAAACATGGGCATCACTGACACTCCTGCAGGGAGGAAATATATATATACATACGCAAAACATTTTCAAAAATATTAAGACAACTTTCCTGAAATAAATTTATAGACAGAAAGGGCATATACCATGTCTCAGGAAAAACTAATACTGAAAATTACCACTTAAGTTTGTGGATTTTGAAGATGAAGGGTTTTTTTAGTTTTTTTAATTATTATTGTTATTATAGCTGATTTACAATGTTGTGCCAATTTCTCCTGTATACAAAGTGACCCAGTCATGTATGTATATATATTTACACATTCCCTTTCTTATCTTTCATCCTGGTCTATCCCAAGAGACTGGATAGAGTTCTCTGTGCTATACAGTAGGATCTCATTGCTTATCCATTCTAAATATAAATCGTTAGCATCTATTAACCCCAAATGAAGATGAAGATTTTTAAATGCAAGAACTCAGGGCATATAATTCTCATAAATCCGTTCTGAAAGACTCTGAGATGAAGACAATAGTCTACCAAGAAATAGAGAGATTTCTCCAAAAAAAAAAAAGACTAGTGCTGAGTCCTGGATCCACTCTGTTGGGGTGGGAAGGTGGATGCAAAGGAAGACAAAAGTTCCACAAGTGATGAAGGACCTAATATTAATTGTCAGAATAAGTCATATCAGTCATTGGACCTTTGCTGGAACTTAAAGAGAAAAAAAAAAAAAAACTCATCTTTTGTATTATTTAATTTTATTGCTGCTTTGTATCCTGGCAAAAATTTTTCGCCAGAGTCTAAAGAATCTTGATTTGTTCATTGAAATTTTAACATGACTCATAGAGACAAAATTATATTTTGATTAGGGCTTCCAAATGTGATCAATGACTCCAAGTTTCTATTAGTAGTAATTAACATTTATTTTATTCAAGTTCCAGAGAACGTTCTCAAGTATCATGTTTAAATAAATTTAATTATGGATTTTCATTAGAGATTGTATTTGATATTAGCATAGACTAGACAGCTTGCAGAAGATAAAAATCTAACAGGTCAGCATTAAGAGCTCTTGCATTCAGACCCTAGATGCCCCCAAAAGAATCCCATGGTATCTACTTAACTCATAAATCCTGCCGTCACCCTAAAAACCATAATACCTTGAGATCTAAACAAAAGCAGACTCTAGTAGAAAACTGACTTATATGTTGTATATTTGTCCTACAGAGTATTTGTTTTTTTATTTGAATTTCAGTGTAAATTTTATTTTAAATGAGTACTGATATCCTGTCTCTTGGGACAGACCATGACAGAAGATAACACAAGAAAGGGAATGTGTGTGTGTGTGTGTGTGTGTGTGTGTGTGTGTGTGAGATTGGGTCATTGTGCTATACAGCAGAAACTGACACAACATTGTGAATCGCCTATAATAAAAAAAAAATGAACACTGAAAATAACTTTCCCTTTCATGTATTATGGTTCAAATATTTCTAAGTAGTTTCTATCTTCTATTTACTGAAAAGATGGTAACAGCTGCTTTAGGGCAACTATGCTTCAATGTTGCATCAAAATGTCTGGCCAATTCTCTTAAAAAACAACCTATTCTGAAATATATTCTTAAAAAATAAGGAGTTCTCATCGTGGCTCAGTGGTTAACGAATCCGACTAGGAACCATGAGGTTGCGGGTTTGATCCCTGGCCTTGCTCAGTGGGTTAAGGATCCGGCGTTGCCATGAGCTGTGGTAGTTTGCAGACGCAGCTCGGATCCCGCGTTGCTGTGGCTATGGTGAAGGCCGGTGGCTACAGCTCCGATTAGACCCCTAAGCCTGGGAACCTCCATAAGCCGTGGGTGTGGCCCTAGATAAGGCAAAAAGATAAAAAAAAAAGAAAGAAATTCTCACAGCCAAGGTGATCCTAAGGAGACATGACAACTAAATGTGACGCACAGGTATTCAAGATAGGAGCCTCGAACAGAACAAGGATCTTTAAAAATCAAGGATTTTAAAGAATGGACCCTAGTTAAGGTATTAGTTCCGGTTTATTAATTGTAGTGGGCCATGAGTTCCCTGGGGGTTTGGTGGTTAGGACTGGGTGCTTTCACCACTACAGCCGGGTTCCACCCCTGGTCTGGGAACTGAGATCCCACATCAAGCCACTGCATGCCACAGCCAAAAAAACTGTAATGGATCTACCACACTACGTGTTAACAATACTACATTTTAACAGTGGGGGAAACTAGGGACAGGGGTATATGAGAACTCTCTGTACTATCTTGACAATTTTCCTGTAAATCTAAAACTGTTCTAAAAATAAAGTTTAGTTTTTTAAAAACTGAGACAAATAAGTAAAAGAAGTTATCTAGATTTCCACTAAATGGTAAATGATAAACTAAATCATGACATATTTGTTCAATTGATTATTAGGCATTTAAAAATAATTCTGAAGACGAAGCAACATAAAATTTATATGATATAAAATGAGAAAATAAAACGTATTTAGGTATAGTATAATTTAACTGGGTAAAAACATTTATGAAAGGACTGAAAGGGAATGGCGTTAACGTTTTTCGAGAGGGAGGACTATGAGTGACTATTTTCTCTATTTTCTAAACCTCCTTTAATGTTGTAACATTTTTAATTTAAAAACCATGGAAACATATATTGTAATCTAATAAAACTATGGTGCCCAGTACTGGTTGCCTAACCAACATTCATTCCCCTCTTACTCCTTCTTAACAGAAACTGAATCTTTTTTACAGAAGGAACTCATCTCCTCTTTAGAGCTCCATTATTCTAACAAAATCAGAGCACAGTTCCACTGGAGATTGCAACCAGTATCATGGTTGGATAGAATGGCCCCCTTCCTTGTTGGATGTGCTCAAGAAAGCATGTAGCTTGAACATACAGACAGCCATCTTCATGGCCACAGAGAATCCACTACTAGATCACTGAAGACAACAAGGGGCAACCTGATAACACCATCAAGTCACTGATTATACCAGGCCTGGAGCCTGTGCAACCTCTGCATTTCCACTTGTGAGAAAATATATTCCCTTGTTATTTAAAGTCACTTTGGGTCAGGGTTTTCTATCATGTGGTGCTAAAAGCATTCCAACTGATATAAACCATTTTAAAATATCTTCCATGAGAAGCAAAATTCCCTTTTCTTCCCTTTACTCTGAAACAGAAAATATAAAGATCTTACTACCCAAAATAAAATCTCAGGACTGTTCACATCATATATTCACTATACACTGACGTGGTGGTTGGTTGTAGGGCATAAAAATACTATGAAGGCTCCTTCCTTAAGCATTGTTATTTCTATCTTAAAGGCACTCCCTTTATGACTTTCCTATTGACTTAGGCCCACAAACCATAAAATAAGCTCATTTCTCCATCAGGGAATAGAGCAAGAAGGCGGAGAAGCCACCCCTTTCCCCAAGCAGATCTCTCATCTCTCATACTATCACTCTGCTATGAGCCTCTCTCCCCTCCGGCACATGCCACTTTCAGGCTGTGTCAGAGCACTTGAGGTACATCTCTTATTTATTAAGAGATGAGGAGAATCATCCTAACAGGGATAAACATTTCTTGGTTTCTGTATCTTACACTGAGACTTGTTTATCTTAAGTGCCCAACACATGATGGTTGCATGAATAAATGAACAACCAAATTAATGCTTTTTAGCCTGGAAAAAAGGCATTCTAGTCCTCCTTGGAACACAAAAGGGAAACTAAAAAAACTGAAGATGGTAAAAACAAACAATTAATAACCCAAAGACATGGATTTAGGTAAACTCTTGAATCCTTTAATAACCAGCTGCCACATTAGCATTTTAATATTAATTAAGCTTATTAATATTAATATATCCAAAACATCAGGAACAGGAAAAAATGCCTGCTATTTCTTTCACTCCAAATTGAACAGTCATTACTTAATGGAGGAAAATATCTCTTTCCTAATTGTGAGTTGCAAGTTCAGAAATATTTGAAAAAGAAATAAAAGTTTTAGGGATTTAAATGGAAGAAACAAATCTGTTTACCAATGATATGGATTATCATTATTATCTAATTTTGGTAATAATTTTATGATTATTAACTAAAAAAATCAAAAGGCAACTATATCCAAAGTATTATAATTAATAAGAGGATTTAGCAAGGTGGCTGGATATGATATTAATATGCAAAATTAATCATAATTTTATATATTAGCACTAAAAAGTTAGAAAATGCAACTTAAAGAGCTTGTTCTTCAGAAGTGAATATTAAGAACATGAAAACACAACATAACTCATAAACTAAGTAAAATATATTTTCCATATTATTAACCACTGCAAGATTACTTTCTAGAATATTTCTTAAACTTCACTCTTGCTGCTACTATTCAACATAGTTTTGCAAGTCCTAGTCACAGTAATCAAAGAAGTAAAAGAAACAAAAGGAATCCAAATTGGAAAGGAAGAAGTCAAACTATCACTATTTGCAGATGACATGATATTATACCTAGAGAATCCTAAAGACTCTACCAGAAAACTGTTAGAACTCATCAATGAATTTGGCAAAGTTGCAGGATACAAAGTTAATATACAGAAATTGACTGCATTTCTATATACTAACAATGAAAGATCAGAAAGAGAAATTAGGGAAGCAATCCCATTTACCATCACATCAAAAAGAATAAAATACTTAGGAATAAACCGACCCAAATAGACAAAAGACCTATACTCTGAAAACTAGAAGACGCTGAAGAAAGAAATCAAAAATGACACAAACAGGTGGAAAGACATACCATGCTCTTGGATTAGAAGAGTCAATATTATCAAAATGACTATACTACCCAAGGCAATCTACAGATTCAATGCAATCCCTATCAAATTACCAAGGACATTTTTCACAGAACTAGAACAAAATATTTTAAAGTTAGTTTGGAAGCACAAAAGACACACAACAGCCAAAGACAACCTGAGGAAGAAAAACTGAGCTGGAGGAATCAGGCTCCCTGACATCAGAGTACTATACTACAAAGCTACAGTCATCAAAACCATACGGTACTGGCACAAAGACAGAAATATAGATCAGTGGAACAGGACTGAAAGCTCAGAATTAAACCCATGCACCTACAGTCAACTAATCTATGACAAAGGAGGCAAGAATATACCATGGAGAAAAGACACCCTCTTTAATAAGTGGTGCTGGGAAAACTGGACAGCCACATGTAAAAGAATGAAATTAGAACACTTCTTAACACCATACAGAAAAATAAACTCAAAATGGATTAAAGACCTAGATATAAGACCAGATACTAAAAAACCCTTAGAGGAAAACATAGGCCAAACACTCTCTGACATAAATGACAGCAACATCTTCTCAGATCCACCTCTTAGAGGAATGACAATAAAAGCAAAAATAAACAAATGGGACTTATTTAACTTAAAAGTTTCTGCACAGCAAAGGAAACCCTAAACAAAATGAATAGAATATTTCTTGAATTCCAAAAAATTAAATGCTCAATTAAAAAAGAATGCTAAAATGAGCAGGTGACAGTAAGCAGAAATAGAACTGCACAGCCTCAAAAAACATTCCCCGAAAGACAGTCTACAGTAAGTTAGGAATCCTGGCAGATACCATCTTAGCCAAGTTATCACAGTTAACGTCACCAGTATACACACTGGTAACGTGTACCCCGATATGACATGCATCACTTTGTGGTGTCCGTCCCCTTAATGCCTAATTGCAATCTAATCATGAGGAATATTAGACAAACCCAAACTGAAAAACATTCTACAAAATCACTGACCAGTACTCCTCAAAAGAATAAAGGTCAAGAAAGATAAGGCTGAGGAATTGTCACAAATTGGAAAAACTACAGTGACGTGACAACTGTAAGGTAGGATCCTGGACCAGATTCTTGAAAAGAAAAAGAAGGTTAGTGGAAAATTTGATAAGATCTATACTTTACTTAATAGCACTTTAACCAAGGTTAATTTCTTAGTTTTGATAAATATTCTATGTTAACATAAGATGTTCACATAAAGAGAAGTTGGGTGGCAGGTATACAGGAACACTCTGTACCATTTCTGTAGTGTCTATAAATCTAAATTATCTAAACAAAAAGCAGATGCAAACTATTGCCTTTGGAATGGATAAACAATGAGATCCTGCTGTATAGCACTGGGCACTATGTCTAGTCACTTATGATGGAGCATGATAATGTGAGAAAAAAGAATATATACATGTATGTGTAACCGGATCGCCTTGCTGTACAGTAGAAAACTGACAGAACACTGTAAACCAGCTATAATGGAAAAATAAAAATCATTATAAATGAAAAAATAATAAATGTAAATATGCAGAAAAAAATAAACTGATGGAGGCAGAGGGAAAAAATTAACCAAAAAACATGAGTAAAGACATAAAGATATTTTCTAGGAGAGGAAACATAATGACCATAAATATATGAAAAGATGCTCAATCTTATTAGTAATTAGGAAAATATAAATTAAAATCACGAGACACCATTTTATACGCACTTGCTTAGCAAACACTGAAGAATCTAACAATATCAAGTGTTGTTAAGAAACTGAAGCCATTGAGTTTAAAACTGCTGGCAGGACTAAAAAAATGGGTGCAGCTACTTTGGAAAATGGCTGAAAGTTGTAAAGTTAAACATGCAGAGATGTAGTACTTTTACTCTTAAGTAGAGTCTACAGAAACTTCAGTTAATAAGTACTGGAATATTGGTAGGAACATTGTTTATAATAGCAAAAACCTCAGTTCACCCAAATATCAACTGCTAAACATCAAATTATAGTCTATTTCTGGAAACAGAAATATTAGGAATTAAAGTGAATGAAATACATGAATATATCTTAGACAGTAATGGTAAATGGAAAAAAAAAAGCCACAGAAGAGTATGCATAGCACAGTATTTGTGTTTTTTTGGCAATGCCCACAGCAATGTGGAAGTTCCCAGGCCAGGCATTAAAGTCACACCACAGCAGTGACAACACTGGATCCTTTAACCACTAGGCCACCCGGGAACTCCATATTTTTTATAAGGTTCAAAAATCAGCAGAACTAATACTTTTAGGGATATAAATATTGGTAAATTAGAAATAAAAGCACGTGTTTTGAAACAATGGCTACCTGCTGGGAAAAAATTAAGGATTAGGATAAAGAAGAACATAACAACGAGCTCCAACAGCACTGTGACAGATTTCCTAACCTGGGTAGTGAGTTCATGAGTTGGTTTAAATATCAGAATTCAAAAATTACATGTTACAGATATCCTTTTACCTGTGAAACACATTTTTTAATTAATATTAATAAATATTTTTTAAAAAATATTTTTAGACAAATATATACCTTCATAGTGATTATTTCAGGGGATAAAATTCTGGAAAATTTTCACTTTCTATAATATATATTTTAAATAATTTTAATAGTAAAAACAGAATGTGTGTATTATAAAAAATAAGATTTTAAAATTTTTGTTTTTGCTTTTGTTTTTTAGGGCTGGACCCACAGCATATGGAGGTTCCCAGGATAGGGGTCCAGTCGGAGCTACAGCTGCTGGCCTATGCCACAGCCACAGTAATGCCAGATCTGAGCTGTGTCTGCGACCTACACCACAGCTCATGGCAACACCAGATCCTTAACCCACTGAGCAAGGCCAGGGATCAAACCTGCAGCCTCATCGTTCCTAGTCGGATTTGTTTCAGCTGCACTATGACAGGAACTCCAAATTTTTAAATTTTGATACTGGCAATAAATAATTTTGAGACATAAAGCTTACCTCATCAGAATAATTTATAATAATCACTACCTCAATTTTTCTCATTTACCAGATTTCCTCCCCAGATACTGTTCCCATTCACCATCCATGAATTAAAATGAATCAGGAAGAGCTGAAACACTCTCAACTTCGTAGAGTTGAGGAGGGAGCTGTATGTGTGTGTGTAAACATTCCATATAAATAAGCATTAGGGCCACTGTTCTGGGTAACATCCTAGTAAAAATCTTATTGAGGGAAGGGACCAGCTACAGATATGAGAAATTAAGACAAGAAAGTCCTTCCAATTGCCTTAAAGATAATAGGAACACATAACAGCGAGCGTTGGTGTTCTAACTCATCCATCCTCCTTTCTCTACCACATATCCTTAAAAAGTCTTAGCCTTAAAATGAGGCCATAACCAGGAAGATGGTCATACACTCTTGCAGTGATTATCACTGTCATTGTCGCTCTCACATAAACCTCTCATGCATGCTGGCCCACCTTGGAACCCCACACAAACAGACACAATGGTAACGTTTTCCCTGAGAATCTGCAAATGGAGAGCAAACAGAGCCCTAGGGCCCAGAACATCAGCAACAATGCACAGTGAAAACAAAGGGTGGCAAATACTGGAGCCGTATATTTTAGGTATTATTTTTTAGAGACAGGAGGACAGGACACATTATTTCCCTTCTTCTGGCTCAGTATTACGACAGCAGAAGGCAGCAAGTACCGCCCTGGGAACTTCAGAAAAGTGCGGGCATGTCAATGACGACAGAATGCAGAAAAGAAGAAAGGCTCAAAACACTGAATGATTTTAGGGAAGACATTAAAGATTGAGAATGAAGGAGTTCCCTGGTGGCCTAGCAGTTAAGGATTCAGCATTGTCACTGCTTTGGCTTGGGTTTGATCCCTGGTCCTGGAATTTCTGTATGCCTTGTGTGTGGCCAAAAAAAAAAAAGGAAAAAGAGATTGAGAGTGAAGACCTTAGTGTCAACATGAAGGAAGCAAACAGGAGGTTAAAAGCATTTAAGGAGTAAAAGAGAAGACTGATGGTAGCTAACATTCTCTAATATTTTAAAATAATATTTTCAAGGAGATTGTGGATAAAGTTGACAGCCATGGAGGAAGTGCTAATGACTGCACATGGTGCAAGGAAGAAACAATTTGGTAACCAAAGCCTGCATCGGGACCATTCTCGTCCAGTCCTTTGACGTTTGCTCCGTTTGGACCAGGATGCTCTCAACGTTGAAGGTGTAGCTTTTTCTGAAGCTGATCTTTATAAGCCACCAGGTGGAGCCCAACAGTCACCAAAAAAGAGCCCCCTCCTCAGCCTGATTCGCTTTTTGTCTACCAGCCAATTTAGGGCCATACCCCCTGAAAGGCCTTATAAAGCCCAAGTTTGGTAATGCGAGTTCTTAGGATTATGGAACACAGCCTCTTCCTCAGAAGAATCTTCAGAAAAAGAACATTCTCATGAAAAGGTGAAATAACTTTTTGCACAGGGGGAAGGACTGGATGGAGCTATTTTTCAATTTGCTAATCTTGTAGGCAATGAAACAAACTAATTTGTACTGTTTTTTCTATTAACCTAATTACTGGTTCACTTTCCTAAATCCAATTTAATGTCATATAATGACCACCTCCCCCAATTCTATCTAGCTCATAAGCAATTTGATAACTATCAAACCTGAATGGCATAGGAAGAGTATTTGCTTCTTTCAGTTAATAAATATTTCTGATTGTCTGGTAATGGAAACCGTATGGGTGGAACGAGGGAGCTGAAGAAGATACTAGAACAGACCCCTTTCCCCACCTGCCACCTCCTCCCCTCACGTACACTGTCAGTCAGAACGTCCCTTCATCTCCTTTCACCTCCCAAGTCACTCTCTCCAGTGGAAGCTGCTACCCTTCACTCTCATTAAAATGAGCAGTCCTGGAGTTCCCGTTGTGGCTCAGCTGGTTACAAACCTGACTGAGATCCATGAGGACACAGGTTCGACCCCTGGACTCACTCAGTGGGTTAAGGATCCCGCATTGCTGTGGCTGTGGTGTAGGCTGGCAGCTGCAGCTCTGATTTGACCCCTAGCTTGGGAACTTCCTTCTGCCACAGATGCGGCCATAAAAAAAGCAAAAAAATAAAAATTAGAAAGAAAAATGAGCAGTACTGAGACCCAGTCTCTATCTTTCATTTCAACAGCCTCCCATTAAGCTTAGACAATCCCACGTTCAACCCAAGATTTCTCACTCCTGCTATACCTGCACTGACCTGTTCACTGTCCTCCTTCTCATCCCTTAAAGCTACCAAAGTTTGCTGGAGAAAGTAATATAAACAGGTCAGTTTGCTCTAGGTCAGTTCACGTCACAGGTCTTCAGTCAGTCTTCAGTGGTGCCAAGGAAACACTATCATGATCCTCACAGTAGCTGCTGTAAAACTTTTCCGTTTTCTTTAAGATTTAACCTTAAAATATTCCAGAAAGAGAAATCATGACCAGTCTAGGAGAGAGTGACCTTGACACCTCCGTGCTCATGACGTCATGGAAGGAAAGGCGGGGACTGTAAACTCTAGATCTTAGGATTGCAGATTTCACAAAGGTTTGAGAAAATAGAGGCATGAGTTCCACTGTAAGAGTTTCTAAAGGGAAAGATGATTTAAGAGAGCTGGGAGGAGTTCCCATCACGGCTCAGTGGAAACAAATCTGACCAGGAACCATGAGGTTGCGGGTTCGATCCCTGGCCTTGATCAGTGGGTTAAGGATCCGGCATTGCCCTGAGCTATGGTGTAAGTTGCAGATGCGCCTCAGATCCCATGTTGCTATGGCTGTGGTATAGGCCAGCAGCTTATAGGTCCGATTAGACCCCTAGCCTGGGAACCTCCATATGCTGCAGGTACAGCCCTAAAAAGCAAAAAGAAAAAAAAGAGAGAGAGAGAGAATTGGGAAACTTTTTAAACTGTAAGTCTGATTATATAATTATAAATCATTCCAAGGAAGCCAGTGGGGCTTTTTAATAAGCATCTTGGAAAAAGAGATCAGTACTAAATATTAAAAGTACTAAATATGTTGTGATGCATAACAAAATGCAGTGTTTCCCAAAAGCCAGTAAGGGTTCAGCAAGACCAGCTTACTTTTAGGTTTTTGATAGCAATACAGGACTAAGAGTCATGAAAATGTGATGCATAGAGGTGAACTAGGCTCAAATGAAATCTCTTCTGACAATTCCAAGAACAAGATGAAAAATAACTCTTAACAAGCAGAGATCTCGAGTACTATAATATTCTTTAGGCTCCCCTTTAACTGGAGGGTCCAAAGTGCCAGAGAAGCAATGCTTACACTTAAGAGGGGCATCGAGGCTGATGGCCTCCTTAAGGCCCTTCCAAAGCTGCTGAAATCATGTACTAATGTGAGCGGTCTGCCTAACCATCTTGTGAAAGATTCCAAATTTGGGGCTCTTCATCTGAGTTTATATACGGACTATATGTTGTTATCAAGTGTTGATTTTGAACCATAAAAACTAGGTTCTCGTCGCTTTCTGTTCTAAGGTCCTCCTGTGTTCTCTAGCTTGATTTACAGTGTAACGTCTCACTAGTCAACATGGCTGAAGACCTCAGGGTCATCAGATCGTTTTCATCTACCCATCTGACCAGCAGGCAAACATCCACTGAGTATCTTTGTCCTAAAAGAGCTCGTGGAGAAGTTAATAATTTACGTGAGTAATTATAACACAAGCAGATGAGAGCTACAGGAATGGAATCATGAGAAACTACGGGAGCATCCGTGATGGAGGACTCAGAGCCAGGGAACACTTTTCAAAGATAACTGTTAAGTTTAAAAGTTGAGTATTTCACTAAATAAACACTGAGGAGAAGAGAAAGACATTGCTGGGAAGCGAAGCCTGAGAGTTCAAGATTCTGTCCTTCTCCTTCATGTCGCATTTCCAATCAGTCATCGTGTCTGAGAAAATTACCTTCTTCATCTCCTCTGAATCTTTTTATTCCTTTTGCTTCCTTCACTGCAGCTTCTTTACTCCAGGTTCTGCCATCTCAGTGCGATAGGCTACGGCTTGTTTCTGGTCATGGCCACCCACTCAGGACTCTCAGGGCGATTTTTTAGCAAAGAGGCAATCCTGAACTTCCCCATTCATCAGCCTCCTCTAAATTTCCAGAAAATTATTTTATCCCTATGGAAGAACTTACAACACTCTGCTTCACATTACAGTTAGAGCTCAAAGAGACAGGCCATTCAATCCACCTGCTTTATCCACACTCCTGGCCAGAGAGGTGAGTCCCACAGTGCCTGGATCATGGGACCTTGGACCCCTACCTCTGGATAAAACTATTGACCAGGGAAAATAACTGTTTCAATAGACCAGCAAAGACTTCCTGGCCTAGAAACTCTGCATTGTGATCTAGACTTCAGTGTGTGACCTGTGGAGGACTGGCAGTGCCAGGAGGGGCCTTGAATGCTGTTGAGCAGTAGATGGCTACCATGTAGAGAAAAGCAGAATAATACAACTCGAGTGCGGGAAGGGGTAGAGCAAAGATACCCTGTGGTGGCTGGACTGCTCAGGGTGGTTGAGAGAAGCTGTGAATTCCTCTGTCACCTTGTCAGTTCTGAGTTCCTCATGACACCTGCCTACACTTCCTGCCCTGGGTTTCAGGGTGAACACCAGTTTCTCATATTAATCACCATGTTTATTTAAATTAAGTCAGGTAGAATTCCATTTCTGAGAATGAAAATTAATCCTATGACATTTTTGTAAAGTCCTTCTACATTCAGCTCTAAGGTCTTTTAAATAAAGAAACTACAGCTTGCTTACCTTTATATTTCTCACGTAATATAGCCGTGACTTAAAATGTGGTCAACACCCGTCTCATGAACTGACTTTACAGAAGAAGTAAATGACTTTGGACTTGATTAATTAGTAGCAATTATATAGGCAGAAGTTCAACACTTTTAAGGGTAGATTGTAGGGCAGTTCCTATCATGGCTCAGTGGTTAACGAACCCGACTAGCATCCATGAGGATGTGGGTTCAATTGCTGGCCTCGCTCAGTGGGTTAAGGATCCGGTGTTGCTATGAGCTGTGGTGTAGGTCACAGGCACGGCTTGGATCTAGTGTGGCCGTGGCTGTGGTGTAGGTCAGCAGCTGTAGCTCCAATTAGACCCTTAGCCTGGAAACCTCCATATGCCAAGGGGGCGACCCTAAAAGACAAAAAAAAAAATTTTTTTTTAAAAGGGTAGAGTGTAGGGACAGGGAAGAAATTCAAAAGTCAGGAATTTTGGCTAAACTTGGTGTTAGGCAGAGTCTCTGTGGAAGCAAACCACACACATTCACACCCACAGCAAATACCTCCTTCGTGCTCCTGGTCCAAACCTGGCAAAGATGTGACAGGAAGCCCAGGCAGTCAGCACAGCACGTTCTGATGGGTAAACAGTGACCTCAGCTCCTAAAGATCAGTAACTGATAGCCAGAACCAAATGGCAGGGAGACCACCAACACGCAACAGCTGCAGCCCGCTCCCCTCCGGAGACAGATGTCGGCTGAGAACTTCATCGTGCAAAGCTGCCACTTTTATTTCTTAAGATAAATTTTTTCATTTCTACAAAGATTTCAAAAGGCTTATTTCCATAAAAGACAACGTTTAATGTCTTTACGGTAAGAAGGTAGAGCAAAAGCAGCTTTCCATCTAAGTATGGGAATCTTCAAATTTTTGTATTTTAAAAAGAACATGATTAATATGATTATATTATATTTAAATATTCTTTCTTTAGAGTCAACAAACATCCTTGCTGCTTCAAAGGCCTAACTCCGTTTTCGATTACTGTTGTTCTTTACCCGCAAGAGAAGAGTTCTTGATGAAGTAATGGCCCACTGTAAAACAAGGATCCTGAAGGGCCATTTGAGCCACCAGAGAAACTCACACTGTGGAGGTTTCCTGACTACACCCTAGAACTTGCAAACTAAGGAAGTAGCCCAATCAAGTACACACAATGGGATATGACAGAAAGGCAGATAAAAGATAGGCTGGATTTCCTGCCTTGATGTGAAAGTGTTCCCTTTTCACTGCCAAGTAGAGTGTGGCAGGCACAATCGCCAGGGGCCAGGTGGTACAGCCATTATCGAGCTCTTTGAGTGGATGGTGAGAAACTGGCAAGCCTCTGAGAAGGGCTATTTAGGGCTCAAGGGGTTGACGTCACTTTTGGATAATGAGTTAGGCTTAAAAACGATGACATTGCAACCACAGCACTTGAGAGCAAAAAAGAAAGTACAACTATTCCTGAGTGGCCCTGAGATCATATAAATCACACTGATATTCATATCACTGAGAAAGTGGTCCGGACAGTTCTTCTTAAATTACATTAAGTCTGTCACACAGATTTGATTTGGTTTACCTTCACTAGCCAGAAGAGGCAAAGTATGGAATAAAAATGATAAAAGCAACACACTGCGGCCATCCTTCCAGTGCTGGCACTCATAACCACAGACTGTTCCCAGGAGGGTCCATCCTGTACAAGTTAGATGACCAACAAGCAAGTCCCCTAATTAGACTCAAAGTGAATGCCACAGCAAACTTTCCTAGGCTGCGTGCTGTGAAGCACAAACCAGATGCCATCCGTAATAAAGGGCTACAGATATAGCTAAAGCTTAATATTGCTCTTCTTTCCCCATGAATACCAGCTGTAAGAAGGAAAGAGGCAGAGCATGTGATCAAACAGCTGGGTCCAGCAGGTTCTTCAGATTACAATGAAGGGCCAGCCATGATGCATTGTGGCTACATAATCTAAATGTTTCCCTAAGAACACAGAACCCTTTCCTTGCTTAGAATAGAGTGATTGAATCTCTAACACCATAACTGAAACGTCTGAAAGATCAAAAAAGCACAACATTCAAACACGCCTTTACATTCATATTTTAAAGCATGAGAGATTGAGGCCCCCTGAATATGCCTAGAATTTCACGTATTTTAATGTTAGTGTCTAAAAGGAGGGCTCCGATTATTTGATGCAATGGATTCTTTGCAAGTCCACAAGTGCAAACAGGATTCATGACGTAGCAGGAAATAAACAGAGGCTCAGAATGTTCTTACGTTTTATGCCAAAAAACGAAAGCGAACAAAAAAGGTGATCACTTGGCAAATTCAAGGAACGCAGAGGTGACCAGCAGAGGTGGTAGCAAAGGGCCATTTCGGAAGCATCAGGACCAAATTATGCCAAGTAGCCATGTTTCGATGAAGAAATAATAATTAAAATACACAAAAAAGTTTACTTAAAGTTTACCTAAACCGAGCTCTGCCTGGGATCTGTGGTTTCTCCTGCCAGAGATCACCTACCCCAGGGCAAAATTGCTGTCTTCTCTCCAGTCCACGATGCGGCAGATGAACAGTGTGTTGGCATAATCTTTAGGCCGGGTCACAAAATCCTGGGGACAGTCCTTGAGAGGCACATAAATTCTAGGCACTCGGTGGTCCGAGGGAGAAAACAGGGCATATTTCCTGAACAGCTCACTGTTCTTATCAGCCAGGAGTTTGAGGAAGCCAGTTGCTGCGCGGGAATGTTTTTTCTCCAAGATGTAAACCACCTGAAAATACCAAAGATACAGTCAGGGTTGTTCATCCGTAGGACTGGGTAACAGTTGGGAGAAGTCAGTAGGATGTCATTTGGTCAACTACCTGGGTCTAGCAGGCTTCCCAAATCCAAATTAAGTCCCTCTCAGGCATGTTCTGTAACTAAGTAATCTACATTTAAACTGCAACATTTGAAGATGGTGAGACCATATACCCGAGGAAATCTATGCAAAACACAGATGAATTAGATGAACGTGCTTTTAAAACCAAGACCTATGTCTCAAGGAGATATGTAAGACTCCAGCAGGAAAGCATGGCTTCAGGTATTTGTTCTCACATGTACCATACCAGTATCACACCAACAATACAGTAGTTGTTTATTTTAAAAATGTTACTAAACACAGGTGTTCCCACTGTGGCAAAGCAGGTTAAGGATCCGGCACTATCTCTGCAGCGGCTTCAGTCACTGTTCAGGCACAGATTCAATCCTTGGTCCAGCTCAGTGGGTTATGGATCTGGCATTGCTGCAGCAGTAGTGTAGGTTGCAGCTGTGACTTGGATTCGATCCCTGGTCCAGAAGCTTTCATACGTTACAGGTGCAGTGAAAAAAAAAAAAAAAAGGTTTTAAACATAAGTAAAAAACTTTTCTTTATTATGCCTTCAAGTGCTAAAACCTTTAAACTTTCCTTCTTTCCAAGATTTTTTTTTTTTTTGGCCCCACCTATGGCAGGCAGAAGTTCTGACCAGGGATCAAACCCATGCCAGAGTAGCAACCCAAGCCATAGTGTGACAATACTGCAAGATCCTTAACCCACTGAGCCCATGGGGAACTCCCTTTCCAAGATCAATCCTAATCTTTCATTTCACTAGGCCAACACTCAGGCTACCACACCACTACATGTGTTGCTTCTACCAAGAGACACATCCTCTCGGATCGACCCATCACTCAGCTCTCTTACTCTCCTGTGCCCCTCCACAAGCTTCTTCCCACATCAAGACCACTAGAGTCTTAGTCCTCCCCTGTTCTGTGTCAGTTAGCTACTTTTTAGCCTTCCTTCCACAGATACCATGTTCCATCATTTCAAGTCCCGCTGCCGGTGACATCAAATGCCTTACCGCTCCTGTCTTTCCACTGCGTCTACCCTAAAAATCCTCAACTCTGGGATAATTCAGCCACTGCTATTCTCTAACCTTAAACACAAGTTACTGAGTCCCCCAAAAAAGAAAATTACAAACATACAGATGGACACTGTTATGCATTAATGTTATTCAACTGTTGCTAGGACCTCAAAATCACCGATATTTCACCTGTTCCCAGCCAGTACAACCTGTTCTTTAAGCTCCATTCTCTCTCTCCTTTTGAGACTCCAATGATCTGAATGATGAATCTTTTTTACTGACGCACAGCTTTCTGAGGCTGTGTTCGTTTTTCTCAGTGTATTTCCTCTCTGTTCAGGCAGGGTCAGTTCTACTGATCTGTCCTCAAGTTCACCGAATCTATTCTGACTCACCTCCCCTCTGTGCCTGAACCCAGCCAGCAAGTATTTTATTTCTGTTATTGCATTTTGCAGCTCTTTAATTTCCATTTGATTCTTTTTTAATGTATATTTCTTTATACATATATATATTTACATTTATATAAATATATATCTTTATATATATGTATATTCTATTTCTTTGCTGAGACTTTCAATTTTCTCATTTGTTTCAAGAGAATTTGTAATTGCTTAATAAAGCATATTTATGATGTCTCTCTCTTTTTTTTTTTTTTTTTTTTGGCCACAACCGCAGCATGTAGAAGTTCCCAGGCCAGGGATCAAACCCACACTGCAGTTGTGGCCTGGGCCACAGCTGCAGCCACACTGACTCTTTAATGTGCCGCGCCACACGGGAACGTCCTCTGATGGCTGTTTTAAAATTACTGCCAGAGAACTGCAGCATCTTGGTGTTGCCATCAGTTAGTTGTCTTTCCTCACTCAACTGGTGTTTTTCCTAGTTCTTGGAATAAGGGTGATTTTTCTGTTGAACTGTGGACTTTGGGGCTATAATGTTAGCAGATTCAAGGTCTTATTTAAATCTTTTCTTTTAGAAAGCAGTCACCCCGTCTAGGTTTAGCATGCAGGTACTAGACTACTTTTGTGGGCTGTAGTTCCAACAACAACTTAATTTTCAGAGCCTCTGTAGTGCTATTGCGATGTCTGATTGACATGGCACCCCTAGGGCTCCCACTGGCTCCTGCTGGTCCTGCCGAGGGGGTGGAAAGAACCTCCTGGGGCCTGGCCAGCTGGGTGGTCTCTCTACAGTGGAGGAGGACAAATCTTAGGGCTTCTGTTTTGGCGGTAGCCCCTTTTGCTGCTACCCAGCTTCCCAGCATCTCGGCGCGGGGGGCGGGGGGCATCTCAGGCCTACGAGGATATCGAGGTTTCCTGGGCCACATCCTTGGTGTGGTAGTGTCTCTTCTGCCAGTGCCACATGGTTGCCAGGGGTCTCTGAGTGCGGGAAGGGAGTCTCATGCCTGTGAGGACAAAGGGGCTCCCCAGGCAAGGCTGCTTGCTGGGGCAGAACCCCTGTTCTGGTGTTCCCCCAGCGCCTGCCTGCTACCTCTGGGTGTGGAAGGGGGTCTGAGGCCCACAGGGACAAAGAGGCTCCCGGGGCTGGGCCACTTCTTTGGCAGGATCCCCCTTGTCAGAGGCACCTAAATGCCTGGTGTCTCTCAGTGAGGAAGAGAAGTCTCTGGCGTGGGGGGAAAGCGAGTCCTTCTCCCGGCCACTTATCATCAGCGGGGATCCCAGTCAGTTCCTCTGCCAGGTGCTGTGGGATTGCCTGGAGTTGCTGAAGGGCCTCCTTGATGAAGGGCGAGTCTGCTGGAGCATCTCCCCTTGCTGGCCTGGCCCCCTGCTGTCAGTGGAGGGGTTTAAAGTGCTCTCTACTCTGTGTTCTTCTAGTCCTAGGGTCCCTGCCTAGTCTGCCTTCTTCTCTTCGTCTTTCAGAATCCTCCTCTGGGTGTCTCTTACTATGGTCCAGAATTTGCAGCTGTGCTTAGCACAGAAGAAGGAGTAAGGGTAAACGAGTCTGTGCCGTCTTGTCTGAACCAGAATCCTTGCTTTTTGTTTTAATACTTGACAGAACAAGAAATACACAAAGCAGCATGACATTACTTGTGCTTCATGTTAGTTGTCACAGAATGACTTAACTACAGTGTAAGTTCTGCAGACAAGTGCTGTTTGGACTTGTAATTTTAGACTGAATTCATTAAGAAACCACCAAAAACAAAAAAACAAAAAACAAAAACCCAAACCCAAAAACAAAAAAACAAAAACAGCAAAAGAGAGAGCACCATTGGGGGGCAGTAGCAAATTGCAGAACACAAGTTCCAACTACAAAGGGTTGCCTAACCAAAGCGCTGACAAAAGTCATTTAAGAATGTGGCCCAGAGATTGGATTAAGATGGTGGAATAGAAGGACTGGAGATCAACTTCTCTCCCGAAAAATAGCAAAACTACAACCAAATGCCGAGCAGCCTTCAACCAAATGAACTGTAAACTTCCAAAAAAGATATTCTACTCCAGAAGACAAAGAGGAGACCACATCAAGAGGTAGGAGGGGCGATTACGTGATAGAAGCAACCCCATACCTCCCGGGTGGGAAGCCCCACAGACTGGAAAGTAACTGCAGCACAGAGACTCAGCTACAGGACTGAGAGTTCTGAGCCCCACGTCAAATCCCCACGCCTGGGGATCAGGCACAGGGAGAAAGAACCCCCAGAGCATCTGGCATTGAAGGCCAGCGGGGCTTGTGTGCAAGAGCTACACAGGACTGGGGGAAACAGAGACCCCATCCTTGAAAGGCATACACAGACTTTCACGTGCACTGGATCCCAGGGCAAAGCAGTCTCCATAGGAATCCGGGTGGAACCTGACTGCAATTCTTGGAGGATCTCCTGGGAAAATAGGGGTGACTGTGGCTTGTTGTGGGGGAAGGGCATTGGAGGTGAAGCTCTCGGGAACATTCATCAGCCTGCATTTCTCTGGAGGGGGCCATTTCTGGGAAAATCTGGTCCCTCCCATCAGCGCTGAGAAGCCCCTGGCCAAACAATAATCCAGGTGGGATTACAGCCCCACCCACCACTAAACAGGCTGCCTAAAGACCCCTCAGGCACACAGCCAGCCTCTAATCTCATCCAGAGACAAAGCCCCATCCATCAGAGGGATAGGAATCAACCCACCTACCAGTGGGCAGGCGTCAGTCCCTCCCATTGGGAAGCCTACAGCAAGCCCCGCCCATACCAACTTTAGTCACAGGGGAGGCAAACGCCAGAACTAAGAGAGGCTACCACTCCATTGCTGGCAAAAAGGTCACCACACCAAAAACCTATAAAAATGAAAAGACAGAAAACTCTAACTCAGATAAGGGAGAAAGAGAAAAGCCCAGAAAAACAGCTCAGTGATGAGGAGATTACCAGCCTCTCAGAAAGAGACTTTAGACTGTTGATGCTGAAGATGATGCAAGGCATTGGAAATAAACTGGAGGCAAAGATTGATCA
>PVHT021183553.1:5611417-5671745 GCA_004024745.2 Catagonus wagneri
CCCAATGCTACCGCTTACATGTGGAAACTAAAAAGACACAATGAACTTCTTTGAAGAACAGACAATGACTCACAGATTTTGGAAAACCTTGGTTTTTCAAATAAGACAATCTGGGGGGTGGGGGGATGCACTGTGGGTTTGGGACACAAAATCTATCGAATTGACTTATGATCTTTGTACACCTATAACTGAAATAAAATTCATTGTTAATAAGAAAAAAAAAGAAAGTTTAGAGAAGGAAAATAACAATATTATCTAAAGCTGTAGAATTTATAAGGATAAAAATATCTGTTGGACTTAACAACTGTGAAGTTGTTATCCTTTGCCAAAGCAGTTTCATTGAAATGGCAAGGGAGAAATCAGATTGCAGTGGGTTAGAAGATGAATGGGACCCAAGGAATGAGAGATAGCACTAAATGTTATTTCAAAACTCAACAGAGAGGAAAGAAAAGAATTATAGCTGGAGTTCTCATCATGGCTCAGTGGTAACGAACCCATTAGTATCCATAAGGACTCTGGTTCAATCCCTAGACTCGTTTAGTGGGTTAAGGACCAGAGTTGCCATGAGCTGTGTAGGTCACAAACGAGGCTTGGATCTGGCATTGCTGTGGCTGTGGTGTAGGCTGGCAGCTACGGCTCTGATTCTACCTCTAGTGTGGGAACTTCCATATGCCATGGGTATGGCCCTAACAAAAAACAAAAAAAAAAAGGTAAAGACTTGGATATTTGGGAGTAAAAAGATTGAATCAGTTATGTGATGTGATTCAGAATCGGAAAGATCAATGGTAATCTCTTTTATTCCAGGCTTTCAAAAACAACCCAAGGAAATGGGTCATTTCCCCTTTCACATTCATCAAGATTTAAATGTCAATTTTCCTTGAAAACTGAGTCAAGGAGAGAAGGGAAGAACAACTCAACTATTTAGCAATTATCCAAAAAGAAGCATAATGGATCCAAAGAAGTCACCAAAACATTACCTAAACTATCTTTTGGAAAAATGATACATCCATTAAATTTGCATGACATTTTACTCAGTTGTACTAATATCTGGTTTAGTAACTTTACCTAATATATCATCTGTTTAGCTTCAGCTTTTGCTAAGGAAATAAAAATGTTAAATTCCATAAAAAAAAAAAAAAAAGAATGTGGCCCAGCGCTGGATGTTTTGTTTTGTCAAGAGAAGCCAGAAGCTTGATTTTTTCTTTTAATGTGAACACACTTCATTTTTTTTTTTTTAATGTATGTTACTAAGTCAAAATTTTCAAATATTGCACAGGTCAAACAAAACACAAGTTTGTGAGCCAGATCCAGCCCAGAGTCTTTCCATTTAGTATCATCTTCCACACCTATCATGTTGCCTAGTATATGGTTCATATCCATAATTCCTATTAAAATCAAGATCTAGGTAACTGAATGGGCAATCCGAGGGCGTAACATAAATGTAATATAATTTAGAAATTCCTCAGGTCGACATGCAGGAGCCATTCTCCTAACCAGCCTGTTAGAGTGGGTGGCAAGGCCACATTGCCAGGTTACGAGTGCCAACAGATGCCTCTGGCAGAGGAAGCCTTGCGTGATCACACACTTCCTCCTTCGTCCTTGCACCAGTCCTTCTACCAGAAGCTATTTGCATTGCAATGGCCAGCTGTGTTTGATCCCATACCTGCATATCAATTGCACATATAATTAAAAGGTAAAACTAAATTAAGCAAAGCAACAAAACAGGATACAAAAGCAGTTTTTGTCACTATGATAACTAAAACATTTTGAAAAAACTAAAAAAAATGAACTTTTGAATTAGGTGTGGGCATGACAACAATAAAAAATTTGGAGCAAAAACTGTAAAAATCTAGGAGTCTACATTCATATTGCTTCACAAGTACCTAAATTCTCACTCCACTTTAAATAACCCAAGCTGGAAATCATAAATGTCACATTATAAGTGCAGCTAAAGCAGAAAAAGATAAGGCAGAACCTCAATAAACATACACATACACAAAGAAAAGGCCTTGGCCCTTCTTCCAAAGACAGGTAAGTGAATATATGTATATACGTTTAAAGTTATAAAAAAGATTCACTTTTTTTCATGATTCCCTTCTTCCACTGACTCTTCTGATCAACTGACCAACTACGGTCCTAACTGAATTGTATTTGAGTCCTGCAACAGGCAGCTCAGCTGGACAACTGGAAAAAACGGGCAATGACCTTTGCTGATGTTTGCAGCGACTTCTCTGGTGAAGC
The DNA here is from genome assembly GCA_004024745.2 of Catagonus wagneri. Taxonomy (NCBI): domain Eukaryota; kingdom Metazoa; phylum Chordata; class Mammalia; order Artiodactyla; family Tayassuidae; genus Catagonus; species Catagonus wagneri. The sequence continues at coordinate 5,613,659 of PVHT021183553.1, forward strand.
TCTTGTGTCCTGTGACACGACGGTGTTCTCGTCTTTTGTAACTGGTGCACCAGCATCCTCTTTTCCTAATTTAAAAAGAGAGAAAAAAAGAGCAGTCAGTTAGACACATAGATATTAGACATACAGACTCATGGGATTTTTAAATACAGAGCTGCAAGAATTCTTGGATACCATTTATCCCAAATTACTCATTTTACAGAAAAGGAAACCCAGGCCCACAGTGGTTAGGTTAGGTGACTTCGCTAAGGTTAATTACGTCACTTGTATTAACACTCACACTCAGCAGGCCACATTTTATCTAGTTAATATTATTCATATGTTAGACATCATACAAATGGAGAGCAGCAAATTAGGTTGAATTAAACTAAATCGCTTATATGTCCAAATGCCAAAAAAAACTAAGTATTATACACTCTACCCCAGCCCACAACGAAGAATAGAGATAGGTTAACTTATTATGCACATCTGCTGAAATAAAACAAAATCAAAATAAATGTTAACTTTTAAAAGTACTTTGGTACCAGCCATAACAAACAAAATGGTGGAAAATAGATTATATTTATTAAATAACAAATAAAAAAGCCAACCCCGATTTTCCTGGCTTTTCTTAGTGACATTATATAAAGAGTAAGTACTTAGAGTCTTTTAATGTTTAATTTCCTTTCTTAAAAAACTTATAAAATGCACATTCACCCAAGAAACTGAAACCACATCTCCCCAGTAAAGAGGGAGTTAGGTTCTGGACCAGAAGTAATAAAGTCACTCATGAAAAAAAGCAGCAAATTACTCACTTCTGAACATTTAATATTTTGTATTTTCATGTGTTGCATTAGATTTCCCCCCAAAAAACATTCTTATCCAACTCTTTTGGAGTTTCTGGATGCTAGGGTTCACAAGCAATTCATGTGGGACCCACTCCAGCTAGCTAAGAGAGACTTGTACTTATCATCATTTAGACACGACCAAGGCCAAAATAAATCAATCAATCCTTTTTAAGACTGGCTGCCTCTTAGCAAAGACTCAGCTAAAAGCCAACTTTCTTCTGGGTGTACCCTGGAAACACTGACATGATCTGACCTACTGGGGCTTAAGAACGATCAACTCGTACGGTTTTCCATCCTCGCTAAAGTCTACCTGCTGCTGGGCCCACTGAAAGCACAATTCTGTTTTCTAAAAAAGAAAAAACAAATGAAAACTTTCCTTCCCATTGTCATTCACCCTATCAGTAAAAGAGGGATATTATCTAAGGTCATCTTTGATTTTAGATCAAGTTCAGGATTCCAAAATCATCAGATGCTTCCAGAACAACATCTTTTATATACTCTTAGGGAGAAACAAACACACACAAGTTGTTGACCTATTTCATAACTTATCTTGCCAACGTGTGCAGGACAAGGTGATTCAGTAAAGATTAGGAGGCTGGAATTACCATGAACAAGAATACTCTACCCAGGTATCTGAACTCTGAGTTTTTGGTCTAATGGGCTGGCAATCAAGATAGGGAGGTAAGGGCTTTTCCAAGACAGCCCAAATCCTGGACATGCAGCTTTCTCTGACAGTCACTGATGCCTCCATTTTAAAATGACAATTGCTTCAGATTCCATCCCAACAAGAAACAAGTCTGTTTCAAAGGTTATGCCAGGTTGCATTCAAAAAAAGAGGCAAGCGGTAGAAGTGAACCCAGTCATGATTTTCAGCTATCACACTTGAACATGACCTTTTCCATGTTCTGTGTTCATAAGTATATCCTGGCAGAAATAAGGCTTTGTTCAGACAAAGACGCATTTTAATGAATTAAACTGAAGTTTATAGCCTTGCAGGTGAGCACCACAGGTAGGCTCAGTGAACGTGAAGAAATACAATGCCAGGTTTCAAAATGAATCACCTTAACAGGTTTCCAACAACTACGTCTTGCCGCATCTAATAGCAAAGTTGTCAATTTAATGAGAGAATCTATCACGTTGTTTAATCACAGGATCATTTGTTTGCTCTTTATCCCATGTGTATTTACTGAGCACTGGGCACTGGAGATTCACTGTGAATAAAAGAAATAGGGTCTCAGCCCTTACAGAACATAGAGTTTAATGTTGGAGTGATAATAAATAAGCACTCAATAAATATAAAATTATAAACTGTGATAAATGCTAAGAATGAAAGAATACTCCCCAGGAGGAAGAGAGCATATAATTAAGAAGTCAGGGAAAGGCCCTATATGCAAGTAACATTTGAGCTAAGATATGAGGACAGTGTGTGTAGGAGAGAAGAAGGTGACAAAAGACCCCAGGTAGGGGGTAGGGAATAGTACTGGGAAGGGCTGGGGGTGGGAAGTCCTTGGCACAACCAAGGAACAGGAAAGACCACAGGCTGGAGCACAGTGAGAAGAATGGGCGTGACAAGAAACGGAAATGAGAGGCAGACAGGAGTCTAGTCAGATGGGGCCTTGCAGAGGGTAAGAATCCCGAGCTTAAACCCACAAGCAATAGGAAGTTGCCTAAGGATTTTGTTCAAGAAAGTGACCGCCTGACCTGAGACTAGAGCAACCTGAGGGGATGCACGGAGACCAGTTACAACTGTCCAGACACGAGCTACCATGCAGGCATGAACGTGTAATTAAAAGGACCATTTAAGACCTATTTTGGAGGTGAACTTTGGTGGTAATTAGAAATGAGGCTTTAAATAGAAGAAATGAAAGATTACTTCCGGTATTCTGACAGCTGCAGGTAGGTTGATGGGAGCATTACTGGCACAGTAAAGACTAGAAGAGGAGGAGGAAATCAAGAGTTCGATTTCAGAGATGGTTCTATTTGAGAGGCCACCTGTAAGACCAAGTGATGACGTGGAGTAAGCAGTTCATCATGAAGGTCTGGAATTCGAAAAGAGACATCTGGACTATGGCTTATAGTGTAATTTATATGCCAAGACCTTCCATATTTATACTTTCCAGCCCAAGCTGCAGGAAGAAATTCAAACCCAAGTCTCTTCACCTACTAAGTTCATGAAGCTTTTCAATACGTGCTCAGGTATGAAGTAACGTGCTGTCAGCGTTTAGGAAGTAAGAAAAATTCACTGAGGAAGCGAGTTGGGGCTTGAAGGATGCACAGATGTTTTGGAGAGAGATGAAGCTGAAGGGCATTCCAAGTAGAGGCCAGCACTTGTTCAATGGCCCAGAACTGTGAAAGAGCCTGTAGCTACTAACTATAGTTGAGGGTTGAGGACACAAGCACTGGACAGGAAGGGACTGGGAAGAGGAGAGGAACAAGACTGGTGGCGAGGTGGGATAGGTCCTACAGCAGAGACTCTAGCTAATGCTCAATTATCTACTCTCCTCTTTCCTAATAATCAGAACTCTGATTTTTTCTTTAGCTATCATTAGTTAGAAGACTATATTCCTCAGTCTTTGCAACTAAATTACGGTCTGAATGTCTAAGTTTTAGCCAGCAAGATGCTGGTTAAAGTGTTATAAATGGCTTAAAGGATGGAGGTACAGCCTTTCCCTCTATCCTCCTGCTTGCTGGCTGGAATGTGAATGTGATGTCTGGATCTCAAGCACTCATCTCGGTCTGGAGGCTACAGGACAAGAGTGCCTTCTACTGTGCAGAGCAGCGCAACAGAAGCAGCTAAGGACTGTGGCGCTATCCTAAAAGCCCTGACTTGTCTACTTCTGTTCTTCTTTTCCGTGAAATAGAAATAAACTCTCCTGTTTGAGCCATTGTTATTCTAAGATTTAATGTCACTCTCAGAAGAATATACTTCCTAACACCCAGGTCAAGACCGTGAAACTGATAAGCTTGGATACTATCCTACAAAGCATTGCCAAGGCCAGGGACACAAACATTTTAGAGCCATGAATCTGGTAGCATTCTGTAGTGGAGAGAAAAGAGTAGCAGAAATCTTAGGAAGTTGGGGTTATAGTCTAGGCGAGACCCAATCAGAATCTAAATTAAGACAGGGGCAGTGAGAGTGAACAGAGGCAAGATTTGAGAGACATTTCTGTGAAAAAAACAAAAAATGCTGCTCAAGTGTGTCTCCATCACTGTGAATGACAGAATAAGAAAAGGGCTTAAGTTACAAGTGCTTTTGATTAAATATCAGGAAGAATGCTTTGACAGAACAATAAAACTCCTTAAAGAATTTGTAGAACAGGGCAGACTTACTGACAGTCTTCAACAATGGAAAAGGTTACAGGTCCCCAAACCTTCCGTTTTGCCATACTGAAAGGCAAAGCTGGTCCCATGCATTCTGTGGCCTCTTCTAGTTAGAAAAACATTCTAGAAGCTAGTGATTACCAAAATTCATTTAAAAAAGAGAATCTTCTAAAAACTAACATAAGCAACTGCTCACTGTCTTATTCAGGAAACACTCTAGGAGGAAAAAGCCAGTGAAATCCTTATCTCTTTCTACAGATTCTCTGAAACCTCTATTTTAAATATTCAAACAGTAAAATGCATGGCTTCTTAGAGTTGGCATGGCCCCTTACATGTAATGGGTACAAATCCAATTTATTTTGGTAAGAAAAATGATTTTGATATGGCCTTCTTGGATATAAACAACGGACCAACAAGTCTGATGACTCAACACTTGATGAATGCATCAAAAGGTTTTCAGATGGTTAGACTACGATGCTAACGGAAGGCAATGTGAAGAAAAAAGGAAGGGATTGGGTAAAAAGGTGATTCAATCTTTTCAATCAAGAGAGTGACAAACTCTGACAAATACAAACTTTTTCTTTCTCTGAATGAAGGGTCATAGAAATTTACAAGTTCCAACAAGAACTCCATGAAAACCACAACGCAAATTTATACATGAAAACAATTCCCCTCAGATCCCTCAAAATCCATCAACAACGAAAACTCACATTATGGGCCACTCTCCCCATTGAGATGCAGGAATGACAATACAAGTCCTCACAGGGGCAAGGTAACATTCATGTTATAATCATTTGCTATGCTTCAAGTTTGCCAGTCCAAGCAAGTTTCTCACTCTGAAATAAAGCTATTGAAATTGTATGATGTCAGAGAATTTTCACAGTGTGTTCATAGACATCACCTCATTTGATCCGTGCCATAACTTCATACAATAGGTAAAGTGGGTATCATTCCAGTTTCACCAAGGAAATGGGGCTAATGAAGGGGCAAGAGCCAGGCGATGACATCATGCAGGGATCCTTGTGCAGACTGGTGATCTGTCCTCCGCACAAGCCAGGATCAGAGCATCATGGGAAGAGCCATGAAAACCTACATCGCAATACTGCTTAAGTGGCCATGGGACTCCCTGAAATGCTACTATCAACTCAATGAAGGTCCTGAGTATCTGTGGAGTGTCCAGCATTGCACAAGACCCTGTCTGTGTCCTCGGAAAGCTTATGTGCTAGAAAGGAGACAAAATGCAAACAAATATTGAAAGTACGTGGGGTAGGTGACCGCTGACAAGTAATGTGTCCAAAGGTAGTGAGAAGGGAGCCAGGAGGTGAACAGTGCACCCCTGAGCTGAAAATGGGGAGGCTGAGTAGGTGCTGGCTGGCTGGCTGGGCGTGGCCGGGGGGCTTTCAAAAAGGTAGAAGACCAAAAGTACGTAACCAAGAGTGAAATGAGCAGGACAAAGGTTCTATGTTCTAAACATGTTGCAGGGACCAGGCCACAAAAGGGCTCACATGACAAGAGCATGTATGTTACATTTCAGGGATGAAAAGCATTGAAAATTTTGAGAGTAACATGATAAAAGAACCATATTTGATGAGGAGTCAAGGATCAGTCTATAGCTCCTTTGAAGATAACCCGTCTTTTTCTCTAGATTTTTCCCTTTAGTTTTCTGTAGTTTCACCTTGATGTATCGAAGTTTGAATTTTTTAACTCTACTTGCGACCATTGGTTTTAAATCTGTACTTTGGTATCTCAGCTGTTATGGTAACTCTCAGCCATTATCTTGAAATTTCAACTTTGCTCATAATCTCTCTCATCTCCTTTCTAGGTCTCTAATTAAACTTATTTAGACCTCACTCTATTTATGTCTTTTACGCTCCCCCTCTGCATTTTCTATTTGTCCCTTCAAGATATACTCTGGATAATTTTTCTTACCATCTTCCAGTTTGTTAATTTTCTCTTCAGCTTTATTCAGTCTTCTGTTAGGTCCATTCATTGAGGTTATTTTCTTTAAACTATTTAATTGAATATATTTTTCTTTATCCACTGAGCTTTTAATCTCAACTGTTATATTTAATTCCAGAAGTTTTATTTTCTTCATTTTTTAATTTGCTATGTCACGCTTCATAGTTTCCTATTCTTTGCAGAAATTCAAGTTTATCTTTTATTTCTTTAAACACTAGAGATGATCTTTATAAATGGCAATGATTCCAATATTTGATGATGTTTATGAAGGGCTGCTTCTGGTTGCTAATGGTCCTTGACCTTGGAGTATGATTTCCTGGGGTGCCTGATTATATTTATGTGCTGTATACTAAATAATTTGAGGTTTCTGCTGAAGAAACCTTCCTTTTGAAATAATTTCCACTTAATTTTGCCAGATACCCAGAGGTACTACCAGCCCATAAACCAATCTGAACCTTGAAATCCCTTGGTTGACCCAGTCAGCTTGAACCTGGGCTGGAATTCCACAAGAGAGCTGGTACCTTTACCCTGATGGTGTAGTCCTCTGGGGTCTCAGCCTCTTGTGAGAATCTTGGCTTTATTTCTGTCCCCCACAACTGGGGATCAAATCTGCACTCTTGCACGGGTTCTCCATTCCAATTTTAACTGGTAGGGTCTGTCAGTTCTGTGATGCTTAAGAAGAAGGGTAGGTTTTGTTTTGTTTTGGTTTTGTATTTTAACCAAATATTTTTGGTTGTTTCAGTGGAAGGGTGTGTGTCTGAATAATAGTTCACCATTACTGCCAACAGAACGTCGCTAAGGTTTACATTTTAGAAATATTTTTCAGGTGGCAGTGTAGAGCACAGTGAGCAATGACAGACTGAGAGGGGAGAGCACAGTGAGAAGAGGGGAGGGGCAATGATGACCCATGCAGGAAACACAAGAAGGAGACACAGGGAAGCACTGGGACAGTGCCCAGAGGGACATTAAGGCAGAAGCACGAGGGATGGAAAGAAGAGGTGTGTATTCTCACATTTATTTTTCTCAGCAAACTCAAGAGGGAAGCATTAGTATCCTGGTTTTTATGGCAATCAGCAGTTCAAAGAGGTAAGCAACTCATCCCAGGGTTCATCCAAGGAGATGGTTAGTAGAGGTGGCGTCAGAACCCAATATGACTCCAAGTCCAAACTCTTCCCACCACAGTATGATGAGATCTGGAAGAAAGATAGGTGCATGTGGGTGGGTTCCAATGAGGATGGGAGAGCTGCCAAGAATTTCATAATTCACTTACAGACATTAAAGGATCTTAAATTTTAGAAGATGCCAAGTATAAACAGCTCTCTAAATAACTTCACTGCTTCTCCCCATAAAAATGATAGAGTATGGCAATCCCACTGTGTCTCAGCAGTAACAAATCCAACTCGTACCCTTCGGGACACGGGTTCAATCCCTGGCCTTGTTCAGTGGGTTAAGCATCCAGCGCTGCCATGAGCTGTGGTGCAGATCACAGTCATGGCTCAGATCCCACATTGCTGTGGCTGTGGTGTAGGCCGGCAGCTATAGCTCCAATTTGACCCCTAGCCTGGGAACTTCGACATGCAGAGGGTGTGTCCCTCAAAAGACAGGAAAAAAAAAAGGAAAAGATGGAGTAGTTAAGGGCATGAGCTTTGCAGACACAAGACCTTAAACCTAGGTCCTGTGAACCTGATTGAACTTTTGGCTTTGAACATGATACTTCATCTCTCAACTGCCTCATTTACAAATGAAGTATAGTTCATGTGAGTTATGTTTTCACACAGTACCCTGGCACAAAGTACATTAACAAAAACTGTTAGATATTACTACTAAAATTGCTGTTGTCACGGTTATTATTAGCTCTTGTCAGTATTGACCGAATCCAACCCTGTTATCCTGGACACAACCAACTGGACAGGACTGGTGTCCAAGACAAGGGCAATATTATAAAACAGGTCACATTTCCTCATCTGTTAATGAGACGATGAAACGAACTTAATGTGTGTAAAATGCTACAGCGGCTGGAACACAGAAACCACTCAATAGCCGCTATATAACATATACTTAAATTGCATATACTTTCCTGAATGCTTGGTGTATTCTGTGCAAAGTAAGGAGAGACAGGAGATGGTGCTATACAGGTAGGAAGAGGCCAGATCAACTTTAAGAAGTCTGGATTTACCCCAAAGGCAATGGAGAGCTACAGAAGAAAGCAGGTAGGAGACTAACATGACTTATGCTTTTAGAAGTTCACACTGGCTGCTGCAGGGGGCACATTTTTAGAAGTGAACCTGGAGGCAGAAAAGCCTGTTGGCAAGTATTGCAATAAATCAGACTAGTGGCAGAGGGAATGGAGGGTTCTAGATAGAGAGGTATACAGAAGGCAAACTGGCAAGATTATTCAGATGCTAGCAGGGAAATGAAGGCTGGGGAGATCATATGGGGAGAGTGAGGAATGGGAAAAACTGCCCCGTTTCCTTATAAGAGAAGTTCTCAAAGTATAGTTCCCTGACCAGCAACCTCAGCAGTACTTGGGAACTCTTAGAAAAGCAAATTCTCAGCCCCCACCCCAGACCTAGGGACTCAGAATCTCTGGGGGTGGAGCCCAGCAATGTGAACAAGCCTTCCGGGGGACTCTGCCACACACGAAAGTGGGGATCCACTGCTCTAGACCAATGGGCGATGAGCCACTACGGGGAGAGCATCTTCAGGCAGTCAGGAGGGGATGGCAGTTCAGATTAGCGAGTTGGAAGTGCTGGATATCAGATCTGATGCTTAAGAGGGAGGTCTTAAGGGAGACAGAAATGAGTCTGTTGTCTGTATTCAGAGGGCAAATGGACAAGCGGACTGGCCACCTCGGAGATGGCTGAGAATCAGAAAGGAAGAGAGCCTAGGACGGAGCAGTGAGGAACAACACTATTTAAGAAAGCACATACAATGATATTAGCACACTGCTTTCAGAAATGGAAATATTTTGTCATAAATGTAATAACATGGATGAATTGAATATAAAAATAAAATAAATTTTATACACGTAAAAAAAAAGAGAGAGCACAAGTAGAAATTTTGCAAACCGCGGAGTGATCAGAAACGTAAAAGAAAAACCTGGGTTATGTGAGGTCAGAAAGCCAAAGAAAGCAAGGGTTTCAATAGGAAAAGCATGGTCGGCAGCGCAGACTCAGAGACAAGGTCCCAGGAGGAGTGAAGTCAGAAGCGGAGAACTGAGAGCGAGTGGGCGGCCGGGGCGAGGGGTGCACGGGGCTCCGGAAGGCCGGCTGAGGAGTGGAGCACACGGCGTGCAGCCACAAGGGAGAAAGAAATCACAACACGGTTTCTTTTGTTTTCTTTAAGATAAGAGAAGCTTGAACACAGTTAATGGCTGATAGGAAAGAACCACTAGGAAGGTGTGGCTGAAGAGGACACAATGAAGAAAGGGAGGGGACCCCGGGCAGGAAGGGATGGGATCCAGAAACCAGAGGAAAGGATTAACCTCAGGCCAAGGAGAGAGATGACAACTTCATTGCAGCAAAATATATGGAGGAGTGGGTGAGTTTAGATACAAGCCACTTGTAAGTCTGGCCATGGAAAGCTGAGGGGGTTCCATGGGGCAAGGGGCAGGAGGCAGTTTTTGTGTTTTGAAACACAGAAGTCAATGCCTCTGTTGAAAAGTGCCAGGGAAGGTGAAGGATACCTAACACATTCAGAACTGGGTTCCACAATTCCAGGGGGGACCACCTGCAAATGGCGTCCCCAGTGGCCCGAACACACTGGGCAGCGTGCTCTATGGATTCAAAACAGTAATAACCAGTAACCGAGCGCTGGTGGCACATGCCTGACACCAGTTAGTGATTTATACGCACTACCATAGTTAATATTCTCCAGTAATTCAATGAGGTAGGCAGGTATTTTCATGCCAGTTTAGAGGTGAGGCTCACAAAGATCAAATAACACGTTGCTCCTGGACACCAGCTGGAGAGTAGGAAGGGCAGGAGTCAAACCTGTCTCACCCTCTTCCCATGATGCCACACACCCTTCAGGATGTAAACAGGATTAATGGAAGTGAGAATGGAAAAAAAAAAAAACATTTTTGAGAGATGCGCCTGAGTGATTAGATGCTGGGAGAAGTCAATCAACTCTTGGGCCCTTTTGAGTTTGGGGTGACAATGGGATATAAGCACAAATTGAGGTCCTCTACCCAAGCTGGAGATATGGGTCCACATCAAGTAGATGACAATACTGCCTGAAAGTAGACAGATGCGTAGAGACTGGGGAAAGAAGGATCTAAGAGAACAGGACGAATAAATGAACGAAAAAAAAGCCAATACTCAAGCATTAAAAGGGAAAAAAAAAAATCCCTTCGCCACCCAAATTTCCCTCATTGTTCTAACTCACACACTGGTGAGAGATTAAGAACCAGGGTACTTATTGTGGCAGGACTTGCCTTCAGCTTCTGGAGTTGGAGCCATGTCCTGGATAGAGTGGTTTCTGGGCCCAAGCCTGACTCCAGCACAGGGTCATCTTCTCAGATGGGGCTTTGCACTGATTCCCATCCCCAGCTATTAACTGTATTAATTACATCATCAACACCTCTTTTCTCTGAGCACTCTCTGCTCCAAATCTTTCTCTTGCCCAGGAGAAACCACTTTTAAATTTCTCTCTACTAAAGCTTTAATTGGTTTTTAGCTTCATGGCTCCCAAAAGACCCAAAGTGTAGGCCTACAGGCTTATGTGCTTCCAACTATAGCTGACTTTAACTTACCAATTCTGTATCTTTCCCAACAGATGAACAACTCCCCCAAGTTGAAGCTGACTTCCATCTGAGTTTTTCTTAAAGGAGCTGAGCTTAACCTGTTATTATAGGATCATTTCAACAGTAAAAACACAGTATTTACTAAAATCTGACTAGTGTTTCTTTACCTGTCTTTTAAAGCCTAGCTATTCATCAAAGCCTCAAAAAAATGAAAAAAAAAAGTGCTGGGCTATTACAGAGCTTAAGCAGAGACTGAACTCAAAGCATAGGAAGCTAAAGTAAATGAGTTTTCTGTGTTTTGAGCCTGTGATCCCTCAAACATGTATCTCTTTCATGTCCCAAGTCTCTTAAAGAACATGTGATAGTTCATCCTACTGAACATTTCCAACAGAGATAATAAGATTCAGCCCACTGCTTGGCAACAGGGAAAGAATTAAAATGCTGCTTCTCCAAGAGCTAGTCCTCTTTATCAGTTCATTTGCTGTGACCTAAAAATAGCAGGACCCCAAATGATCATTACCAGGAGATGAAAAAAGAAGAAAGAAGTTTAAAGAAGAAAGAATTGATTTTTATAGGCTGCATCATTTCTAAGAGCCATCAAGCCCCCCTAGAAAACAGAACAATGCACCACTCAAAAACAGCCAATGTTGAAGCATCTTTAATGGAAAATTGCTTCTCCTTAATAAGGTAATAAGCTCTAGCTCTAAATGCAAATCAGGCAGATCTCTTCAGCCAGGTTATACAGACATGGATGAATCACCGCTTTTGATGCCAAATTGGCAAATCTGAAGGTTCTATAATGGATCTTCTATGGCTACTACAGAGAAAAAGGGTTCAGGTGTTAAACAGGAGAGCAACTAGTTTGCTTCTTCAGTTTCAAAGGAAGAGTGATCTTTTGCAGAGTATTTGCTGAGTACAAGACTCTGTTCTGGGGGTTGCAAGTAGATGAGAGTCGAGCAAAAGCAATTATATGAGGTAAATAAAATATTCCATCATAATAATATCAGTCATGGAATGTGCAGTGAAAAAAAAAGTAGCTATAAAGATGAGTCACAAAAAGATCAGGAGTTCCCGTTGTGGCGCAATGGAAACAAATCCGCTCCTTGCCTCATGAGGTTGCAGGTTCGATCCCTGGCCTTGCTCAGTGGGCTAAGGATCAGGCACTGCCATGAGCTGTGCTGTAGGTCACAGACACGGCTCAGATCTGGCATTGCTGTGGCTATGGGGCCGGTGGCTACAGCTCCGATTCAACTCCTAGCCTGGGAACCTCCTTGTGCTGCAGGTGTGGCCCTAAAAAGCAAAAACAACAACAACAAAAAGGCAAGACCACACATGTAGTTGGAGGAAATAAGGCTAATGGGGAGAACACCTTGTGGTGAGCATGCTCTAGGATGGCCCCCGGTGACCCTCACACCTCCTGGCCTTCACACCACTGTAGAGTCCCTTTGAGTGTGGCAGGACTTATGACTTGCCCACAACAACAAAGTGTGGCCGGGATGATGGGATGTCACTGCCATGATTAGGTGACACAGGACTGTAACTTCCACCTTGACAACACTCTCTTTCCCTTGCAGGATCTGATGAAGCCACTTGCCATACAGGGAGACCATGAGACAAGGAGCTGAAGGAAGCCTCCTGCCAGCAACCAGCAAGGAACCGAGGTCCTCAGGTCAAACGCCCACAAGGAACTGAATCTAGCCAACAACCACATAAACCCGGAAAAAGAGCCTTCCCCAGCAGAGCCTTCAGTGACCAACACCTTGACTGTGAGAAACCCTGGAGCAGAGGATTGAGCCGGGCTGGGCCCAGATTCTTGACTAAAAGGGGAACCCTGCTCCCTCCATTCACAACACTCAAGTTACCAAATGTCTGGGTTTTCCACACCAGGCAATTCTCGAATTCTCTGTGAACAACACCTGGTTGTCCTACAATATAATTCAATTCTGATACTAACTACTCAGAGTTAGTACAAACCTCACAGGTTAAGGGTTCAGTCCCATGAAACTGCCCCCACTTCAGACTCCAAATGCAATTAGTAGGTATCCAGATACCTACACTCGGTCTGAGCTGCCAACAAACTGATCCTACTCTTAGGCCTGATAATCTCTTCTGGCAGTTCACAGAACTCAGGGTCACATTTACATTAACTGGTTTCGTATAAAGGATATCATAAAGGACAGAGCCAAAGAGGTGCACAGGAAGCCCAGAAGCATCCTGAGCACAGAAGCTTCTGTCCCTACACCCATCGGGGAGTGAGCCACCCTCCCAGCACACAGATGTATTTACCAACCCAGAACCTCTCCGAATCCCATAGTTCAGAAATTTCTACGGAGGCATCATCATACAGGTATGATCAATCCTGAACTCAATCTTCAGCCCTGTCCCAGAAGTGATGAGGGTGTGTGTATGTGAGAATTTCATGCTTCTAACCACAGCCTGAAACGATCAGAATCATTTTAGGAGCAACTCTATCCTGAAGCTATTCAGGAATCCACCTCGAACGCCTCATAGAACAATAGATGCTCCTGTCACTCAGGAAATTCCAGAGATTTAGGAGCTCTGTGTAAGATGCTCCTATGGCCCCCATCACTCAGGAAATTACAAGGGTTTTAGGAGCTCTGTGTCAAGGAACCAGGGTCAAAGAGCAACTATTTAGAACAAAAGATGCTCCTAGCGCCCCTAACGCTCAGGAAATTCCGAGGTCTTTAGGAGTTCTGTGTCAGGAACCAGGGACAGAAGCCAAATGTATATTTACTATGTTACACTCACTCACAGAAAACGTGAGATAGTAAATGTGCTGTTTGAAGCCACTAAGTTTGTGGCAATTTGTTGCATGGCAGTGAGTAATTAATACACATTTAAAATGACAACTGACATTTGAAGGCTAGAGGAATTTTCTCAGGAGGAGATGGCGAATTAGGCAGCATTCGTGGCAGAAAAGAGCAGGCACAGAGACATAAAGGGAGTGCTTAGGAACTCTCAGTTCCTCAGGTCCAGTTTGGCTGGACGCGAGGTGTGAGTGGGCAGGTGCAAGAACACAGGCTGGAGAGAGATGCAAGAGACCCCTGGTGGACAAGGACAGCCCAAAAGAGCCACTGGGGCTCATCACTGACATCATGTGGTCTGAGAACTTCTACAGGAAGATGCATTTGACACTTGTTGCTTTAAGAGGCAGCAGGCTTCAAAAAATGATTTGGAAAATGCCCATAACGAAATGTTATGCTTTATCCCTTTTAAGGTATTTTTCCTTCCATTACCTCATTTGATTTATGCAAGTCCCTGTGAAGAAGTCAAGGCAAGTATTTACTACAAAGTTTTGTTTTGTTTTATTATTACATAAGGAAAATGAAGCAGGAAGAGGCAAGATTGACTGACAAGCGCCCTTGTTCGAAACTGTCTTGTTTCCTACTAGGATTGTTCCCATATTTTGTTGGATCTCTCTTCCCTGGGGGAGATGCAAACAGGGCTAATCAGACTGGTTTGGATCCTGACCCCATGTCCCGGTGTGGGCCGAAGGAGCATTTATACCTGGAAGAGTAGGTGCCATGAGGTCTGACTGAAGTGCAGAGTCAAGAATATAGTAATTTATTCCAGAGAAGCTGATACCAAAAGAGCTTTGAAATAAAGAGGTTCAAAATGAGCATCAGATCTCAAGTCGAGCTTATCAAGTTCCTACTCAATTGCTGCCTCTGGCTCAAGCAAACGGCTGAGCTGAGGAGACTGGCCAAACAGGGGTCAGCTAACTGGGAGCAGAGATAAGAAACTTTACTACGCAGCTGAGATTTGCTCAGGGGCTAGTGAAATAGTGAAAACAGAGGCTGGTTCCATTTAAAGGAATAACTCATTCATTTTTTAGTGTTTTGTTTTTTTTTTTAATGTATATATACAAAGCACTATCTGAAAACCAAGGACAATTTTCTACTGTAAAATGTTAAGTAAGATCTGTCCTTATTGGTGGACATTCTATACCCAGAGCAGGACAGCTGTCGGTTTCCTCTCCCCATCCAGAGCCACACAAGCCAATATTTTTTTTCACAATAGCTTAGTTGGAATTTTCAACAGCTTTTTCAAATCTCAACAGGTTATAACCACTATTGCTCTATCAGTCAAACAAAGATGTCCCTTGACATGTTGCTGAAAGCCTTGAAAAATCTAGCTGGCAGTTCTCAAGGGAGAATGGGCGTTACTTAGAGTGACCCAAGGACCAGGTCAGTGTCAGTGAGATGAGTCTGGAGGCTTATGAGTCTGCATAGTGGCAACGAAAGGGTCTCTGTCAAAGGAAAAAAACACACAAAATCTTAAGGAAGCAGGTTAAACACTAAGTTACAAAAATGGCTTCATCACCCACCGGAATAAAGCTGGCATACGCTGACTCGAAGGAAGAGCTACAGAACTGGGCCCTCCCTTCTTGGAGTCTGAGGACCTGAAAACTAACTTCACAGACAATGGTGCCCAGAGCCCCGGCTGAGGGAAGTGGGGGTGAAGACGTTAACCATCCCCACCTGAACTGATCCTCAGTTTCTCAGTTCAGTAAATACCAAACTGAACTTTTCTCTTTCAATCTTCCAGAATAACAGTTAAATGTTAAAGGGGGGGGGCGGGGGCGCTCCCTGAATAAGTGTTATTTTAAATAATAGTGAAAGTCAATTTTTTTTGTTTTCTTTTATTTTTAGTTTTTTATTTGTCTTTTTTGTCATTTTAGTGCCGCACCCGGGGCATATGGAGGTTCCCAGGCTAGGGGTCTAACAGGAGCTGTAGCTGCTGGCCTTCGCCACAGCCACAGCAACGCGGGATCCGAGCCACGTCTGCAACCTACACCACAGCTCACGGCAACGCCAGATCCTTAACCCACTGAGCAAGGCCAGGGATCGAACCCGCAACCTCATGCTTCCTAGTCAGATTTGTTAACCACTGAGCCACGACGGGAACTCCAGATTCAGTCTTTTTAAATGAAAATAATCTTTGATCATTTGATATCCACAAGGATAAGAGACATTCTTTCATTTCTTGAAACACTAATCACTTCCTTCTTAGTTCTATACACTTTTCTTTTACACCTAGTATAAGGCTCTCAAAATCTTTATTACAGTTACTTCCCAACCTCTACCCTTGGCCCTGAGTTTTCCATATCCACCAGCTTATGCCTTATTTTATAAGTAATGACTACTTCAGGTAATCCCAACTGTGGGCCATCAACTTGATAATCCTACCAGTTTCCCATAGCTTCAACTGATAATATTCAGATCTATAACTCTCAACCATCCTTCCTCTGGGTCTATACCTCTATTTCCAATGGTCCACTGGATGTTACAACCTGAATTTCCCCCATATAACTCAAATTCGACAGATGATCAGAACCCAGATGCAGAGCCCATCTCACTGGCCTCACTCAGTGAATTAAAGATCCAGCGTTGCTGTGAGCTGTGGTGTAGGTCACAGACGCAGCTCAGATCCTGCGTTGCAATGGTTGCGACAGCTACTCCTAGCCTGGGAACCCCCATATGCCTCAGGTGCACCTCTAAAAAGCAAAGGAAAAGGAAAGAAAAGAAAGCCACTACTTACATTCCAGAATTCTAAACAGGGGTGACCCTGATTAGACCGCTTAGGTCAGGTGCCTATGGGAAGAGGAAATGGTAGGAAGCTGCAATGTCCAGTAGAGTAGCCACAAACTGCATGTAGCTATCTAAAATAAAATTCGTCTAAATTAAAAATAATTAAAAATTCATTTCTCAGTCTCATATTTCAAGTGCTCAACAGCCACATGTGGTTAGTGACTACCATATCAAATAGTACAGAAAAGTTCTATTGACAAAAAGTAACCAAGTAACTGCTACAAGGCGACCAAAGCTCAGTAGCTGGAGTTAAAGTCCAAGGAATCTGGGGAAGGGGCTGATGTTCAGATGAAAATCTGGGTGCACATGGAAAAGGGACAGAGGGAAGTAGACTCTAGGTGAGCAATGAAGAATGCCTAACATGCTTGCAGAAAGAAATTAAACTGAGCTGGCATGATTTGCTCCTCAACAAATACAACCTATTTGTAGAAACTGTCTGTTGTTATTACAAGTGTAAGGTGTTTTTCTTCTATGAACTCACTAACTTCCTGTGGGACACTGGCCAAGCCAAGTAACTTCTCTGATTCTGTTTCCTCATCTGTAAAACAAAAGGGATGAACTAGATCAGTTGTTTCTAACCTTCAAATCAGAGCAGAATTTTTTAAAATACATTTTTTTTTTAATTAAAAAAAATTTTTTTTTTCTTTTTGTCCTTTTATGGCCACACCCGCGGCATATGGAGGTTCCCAGGTTAGAGGTCTAATCGGAGCTGTAGTTGTCGGCCTACGCCAGAGCCACAACAACACCAGATCCAAACCGTGTCTGCAACCTACACCACAGTTCACAGTAACGCCAGACCTTAACCCACTGAGCAATGCCAGGGATCAAACCACAAACTCATGGTTCCTGGTCGGATTCGTTTCCGCTGCGCCACAATGGGAACTCCTAGAATACATTTTTTAAATTAACATTTGCCCAGGATCTCACACTTTGAAGTATTTTTAATAACAACTGCATCAAAAATTAATTTGTCTTGTTTTTAATCAAAGACATACAACTGTTAATTAGAGCCTGTGATCAGCGAGAAAAGTCCATGTCACCATAGTAGGCTGGTACCATTTGTATCAAAAGTAAAAGAAGTAGACCCTGGAGTCCTGCTTAAAGCAAATGAACTATTTTCCTTTACTTTCATGAAATATTCATACACAATGTAAAGCGCTCTGCTGGAAGCCCCTAAGGGATGGACTATTACAGGCCAAGAAGAGTGCTTGACCTTATAGGACTCAGGCAAGTCCAGAATTCTATGATTTCTACTGTAACGTAACTGTAAACAGATATGACCCTTAATACTACCATGGACAAGCCTGACCTGGAAAGTACCAGAGAGGGGGATGAAGAGATGGACTGGGAAGAAAGATTCCAAGGGTGACTGGAAATAAGGAGAAAATGATACCAACACTCAAAGATGTTGATCTATACTTTTCATTACCAGTAAGGTGATTATTAAGTAATCCGGGGGGCCAAGTATAAAGCTAAAAGTGGACAGTAGGCAAGAGCATCTGGAGGGCAATACTGCAAATAATGCTACAAGAGCCAGGGGAGGGTGGCCCCAGAGACCTTCGGGCCTTCTTTCACCTCTACAGAGGAGAAGGGCAGACTCACAGAGTATAACTGACATGCTAGAGGCCTGAGAACTCCTCTTTCCAGACAACAGCATGTATGTTTAATATGGATTATTTCCCTTTATTTAAATTTCTATTTCAATAATTTAGTGCTAAAGGCTAGCAAGAAGGCTGGCAAGCATGTCTATTCCTAGATGCTGTAAGAAATGGATTGGGACAGTAAATTCTATAAAATAAATTACTTTTTTTTGCTTTTTTTAGGGCCACACCTGTGGCATATGGAAGTTCCCAAACTAGGGACTGAATCAGAGCTGCAGCTGCCAGCCTACACCACAGCCACAGCAATGCCAGATCCTTAACCCACTGAGCGAGGCCAGGAATCGAACCCACGTCCTCATGGATACTTGTTGGGTTTTTTAACCACTGAGTTATAATAAGACCTCCTAAAATAAATTACATTCAATGTTAGTAACATATTCTGAAACCCAAGTTCCCTAGGTCCATTGAAACATCAAAGAGAAAACAGGAGTGACTCCATGATTAAAAAAAAGACAAAAGGAGGAAGTAAAAAGAGCAAGCCTGTGAAAGAACTGCTTAAGCTCCAGTTATATTTCAATATGGAACAAATCTTATTATTATTTCAAGATTCTTAAAATTCATCATGGTTTTCTATCTCTGTTAACCCTTCTAGTAACTATTTAATAATTTTAAAATTCCTTAAAAATACCGACATTTCTCAAACATCTAAGTATGTGACCCAGCAATCCTACTCCTAGGTATATTTCCAAATGAACTGAAAACAGGAACCCAGATACTTGTACACCAACGTTCATTTCAGCATTATTCACTGTTCAATAGCCAAAAGTCAACTCCAGTGTCCATCAATATGGATGCATAAACAAAATGTATATTCAATATAATATTACTCATTCACAAGAAAATGACATTTTGACACATGCTACAAAAAAGGCAAACCTTGAAAATATTATGCTAAATGAAATAAGCCAGATCCAAAAGGATAAATATTGTTTGACTCCACTTACATGAAATACCAAGAAGAGACAATTTATAGAGAGGAAGTAGATTAGTGTTTAGCAGAGGCTGGGGTGGAGAAATGGGGAGTTACTATTTAATGGTTACAGGGTTTCTGTCTAGTATTAAAAAAAATACATTTGGGAATAGTAGTAGACAGTAGCAATGGCTGTACAACATTATGAATATAATTAACTGGGTGAATTGGTTAACAAGGTAAATTTTGTGCTATATATATTTCATCACACACATAAAAGATTTTTAAATCCACAGGAATATCTGTTTCTTATAGAGACTAAAGGGCAGGGGAGTGTGGTAAACAATATTTATGGCTTTCAAGGAGGGAAACTCAGGTGGCAGAAGCGAATGTCCTCTGAAAGTCCCTTAAAGAAACTCTTAAGAATAGAGGGGTTCTTCAAGGAACCAACTAGATGCCCGTGACTCTTTAAACTAAATTCCAGTCCAAACTTTGACATGAACTTCAATTTACATTTCCAACTACACATGACCACTTCAGGCTTAACATGTCTAAAAGAAAGTCCTTAGTAATGCAAGATAAAAGCAGAGATTAGTTACTTCCAATAAATAAAAATAGTAGAAGTAAATTTCTTCTACTAAAAATTAAAGAGACGAGTTACTTCCTAGTGTATAAAAAATGAGAAAATGAAATGTTTGATTATAGATGCAGAGGAAATTAAACAACTGAAAAACTGTACAACTCTATTCTAAAATATTAGAATAGGTAGCTAAAATGTATGATTTTCCTGAAAAAATATAAATTATAAAAATTAATACAAGAAGGAGTTCCCATTGTGGCACAGCGGAAACAAATCCGACTTGGAACCATGAGGTTACAGGTTCAACCCCTGACCTTGCTCAGTGGGTTAAGGGTCCAGTGTTGCCATGAGCTGTAGTGTAGGTCGCAGATGTGGCTCAGATCTGGCATTGCTGTGGCTGTGGTGTAGGCCAGCAGCTACAGCTCCGATTAGACCCCTAGCCTGGGAACCTCCATATGACACAGGTGTGGCCCTAAAAAAGACAAAAGATTAATAATAATAATAATAATAATGCAAGAAGAGAAAAAAGCCCTATAGAAACCAATGTCACTAGGACATGGAGAAAGTTGCCAACTAAAGCCCTAACCTATGTTTCAAGTATGAATTCTTTAAATGCTTCAAGCACTAAGAATACTTGATCGTTCTCAATGCTATTATGACTGCTCCAAAGCAGTAAGAAAAAGAAAGGCTCCCTAGTTCTTCCTGCAAAGTTAAGAGAGCCTGATAACAAAACACAAGAAAGATGGCACAGTAAGAAGAAACTGTAGGCCAATCTCACATTTTGTATTATAAATTCCAAAATCATAAATAAATATAAGCAAGCAGAGCTGAGTTACATGTTAAAACATTCTATACACCAGGACCAAATGAGAGTGATGGTTCTATGAGAGATGAAAGAATTGTCCAATGTTATCTGTCATCAAGCAAACAAGCCAAAGGGGAAAAAAATGGAATCTTAGGCACTTGAAAAAAAAATTCAATATCCATCCCTAATAGAAACTTTCAGTAAAAAAGAAAGAAGACACTTGGTTAACTAGGTCTCAAGCCAAAAACCAGCACTGTGCTTGAGGGTTTAATACTGGAGGCATTCCCATTAAAGTCCGGAAGAAGGCAATCACCACTATTATATAATACGGTCCTTAAAGCAATGGCCAATGCAATGAGGTAATAAATAAGAAGCACAAAATTAGAAAGTTAGGGGCAAAATTATTTGCAGATAAAATTATTTTATACTTAGAAAATCAAAACCACCAACTAAAAAATTACTGGAAATAATAAGAGCATTCATTAAGGTATCCAGTTTAAAGATAAACCAAACAACCCCAAAAGATTTCTTTACGACAATTATATTTGGGAAATTGCTAGAAAAATTTCCTTTCAAATAAACACCAAAAAACCCACAAAATACACAAGTTTTTCTAATACTCAAGTTTTTTCTAATGTACAGTAATGCTATATATATAAACTATTAACCATATTAAAAGGAGCCAAGATCCTATAATTCACATTTTGAATTGGCTTGATAAATTAAGACATACATAGACCAGGCTATAATCAAAAAGAGCAAAACAGGGCATGAACAGTTCCCGAAAAGGATGCCACAAAATTGAGCAAAAGATTTTTACCTGAGTTATTTTAATTAGCACTACATGGGAAAAAACAAGTGAAAAAAAAAACAACCCAATAACCACTTAAAACTAAGGAACTGAAGAAGTGTTGCATTTCCTAACAGTAAATAATAATTAAAACAGTCACTAAAGTCTTGTTCAGCATCAACTATGAATTTCAGTAGCTTAAACTGGTTCTCCAAGTTTGTTTGAGTTCCTGCCAGAGAGTCCACAAGGTCAAGGCTCTTTTCATGATAACACTAAGACATTTCTCTCTCATTTTCTCATGTCTGTAGAGTAGGGGTCAGCAAACTATACTGGCCAACAGGACAAATCCAGGCATGTCCACTGATTTACATATTCTCTATAGACACTTTCAGGCTACAACAGAGCTGAGTAGTTGTGACCCAGAAGTCTGTCTCTGAATATCCCACAAAGCTGGAAACAATATGTGGCCCTTCAGAGAACACCTTTGCTAACTCTTTTTCTAATGACTAATAGAATGTATGCCTCTGTATTCTTGCACTTTCTAGAATTTTCTAAGATAATCATTTTAAAGTTGTTTAGTACATTTAAGAAGTTAATTCCATTTTTTCCCTCAGTATTTGATTTTGGTTTTATCTACTATCTTTATCTACTGTCTTTGGTTTTGTTATCAGAGGTAAAGACAGTTTAAAAAAAAATTACAAGCCAATATCTTTAATGAATATAAAAGCAAAAATTCTCAATAAAACGTTAGCAAACCAAATTCAACAATATATAAATAGGATCATACACCACAACCAAGTGGGATTTATTCCCGGGGACACAAAGATGATTCAATATTTGCAAATTAATGTGGTGCACCACATTAGCAAAAACGATAAAAATCACAAGATCACATTATCATAGCCTTGTCAATTAACCATACTTCAGTAAAACTTTAAAAAAAAATCACATGATCATCTCCAACAGACACAGAAAAAGCATTTGACAAAATTCCATATCCATTCACGAAAGAAACTCCCATCAGAGTGAGTACAGAGGGAACATACATCAACATAATAACGGCCATTTTTGACAGACTCACAGCTAACATCACACTCAGTGGTGAAAAGCTGAAATTCCTCTAAAATCAGAAACAAGACAAGTTCGTTCACTCTTGTCACTTAACAGTTTTGGAAGTACTAGTCACAGCAATGGCAAGAAAAAGAAAAGGCATCCAAATTGGAAGAGGTAAAAATGTCACTATTTGCAAATGATATGATATTGTATATAGAAACTCCACCAAATAATGTCTCCACCAAAAAACTATTGGTATTAATAAATGAATTCAGTAAAATTGTAGGAAATAAGATTAATATACAGAAATCTACTGTTTTTCTATATTCTAATAATGAATCTTCAGAAATACAAAAGCAAAAACAAAGCCCATCCCATTTGAAATCTCATCAAAAAGAATATCTAGGAATAAACTCAAACAAGGAGATGAGAGACCTATATTCTGAAAATTATAAAACACTGATGAAGGAAAGATGATACAATGAAATGAAAAGATAGTCCATGCTCTTGGATTGGCACAACTAATACTGTTAAAATGGCTATACTACCCAAAGCAATCTACAGAGTTAATGCAATCCCTATTAAAATACCCATGATATTTTTCACTGAACTGAAACAATCCTAAATTTTATGTGGAACCACAAAAGACCCCAATTCCTAAAGCAATCTTGGGGAAAAAGAACAAAGCTGAAAGTACCACCCTCCCTGACTATAGACTACACTACAAATATACTGTAATCAAAACATAATGGCACTGGCACAAAAACATACACATCGATCAATGGAACAGATAGAGAGCCCAGAAGTAAACCCACGCAGCTATGATAACTTAATCTAAGCTAAAGGATGCAATAATGTACAACAGAGAAGACAGCCTTGTCAATAAGCAGTGCTGAGAAAACTGGACAGCCACATGTACAAGAAAGAGATTACAACATATCCTCAAACTATATACAAGAATAAACTCTAAACAGATTAAAGACCTAAATGTAAGATCCAAAATCATAAAATTCCTAGGAGAGAACACAGGCAGAACACATACTAGATATGCTGTAAGAATTAAATAATTTAACATTATGAAGACTAATTATAAAGTATTTAGGACCTAGTACTCAGTAAATGCTCAATAACTATCAGTGATTATTAGGTGTTAATACATATATGTGTATGTATATATACAAAAATATATCTATGTAGATCCTTGATATAGCAAAATAAGTATTTAAAAGGAAATTTATAAGGGTTTTTTTTTGTTTTTTTTTTAGGGCTGCATTTGCGGCATATGGAGATTCCCAGGCTAGGGGCTGAGTCGGAGCCATAGCTACCAGCCTACACCACAGCCAGAACAATATGAGATCCAAGCTGAGTCTGCGACCTATACCACAACTCACGGCAATGCCAGATCCTGAACCCACTGAGCAAGGCCAGGGATCAAACCCACAACCTCAACGTTCCTAGTTGGATTCATTTCTGAGCTATGACAGGAACTTTGAAGGAAATTTATAGTTTTAAAAACATTTCAGGAGTTCCCTGGTAGCTCAGTGGGTTAAGGGTGGGGCATTGTTACTGGTTTGGCTCAGGCCACTGCTGTGGCATGGATTCAGTCTCTGACCCCTGAACTTCTGCATGCTGCAGGCATGGCCAGAAAAGAAAAGAAGAAAAAAAACATTTTAAATGAAACAAGAAAAGTTGAAAATATTAAATTCAAAAAGTTGGGAAAAGAGCAAAAAAGCAAACCCCCCAAATAACTAAGATAAGGGCAAACAGCAATGAAATATAGAAGAATATCATCAATAATAAACAGAATAATAATACAACGAAAAGTCATGTTTCTCAAAAATATTAATAAGATAGATCTTTGGCAAGCAAGAGTTAAGAAAAAGGAGAGAAGAGCCAAACGATTAAAATACAGAATGATGTACAGCAAAAATTAACACAACACTGTAAAGCAACTATACTTCAATTAAAAAAAAAAAGCAGTCATGTACAGAATGAGAAACATAAAATGAAATTGCACATAGAATATGTAGATACTAAACCAACCAGGCCAGAGTGTGCCAAGGTCTTGTGCTGAAGAATTCTGAGAAAGAAAAGAATTGGTAGGGGAAAAAGAATCCAAACAGAATGAAAAGAGAGACAAAGTACAGACACAAGGAGATTTTTAAAAAAAAATAATTGAAGAATTAAAGAATATTAATGAGTATTAGGAATATCTATGCGCTCATAAACTCAAATGGATAAATTCCTCTTAAACTATGCCAAAATTGGCACCAAAAAAGAGAATATTTGAACAGACCAAGTAATATGAAAGAGATCGAAAGAGCAAAGATCTCCCCTTCTGAAAAACAGCAGGTGCAGACAGTTTACAATGAGTTCTACCAAATTTTAAGGAACACTTAATTCCTGTCTTATTCAAGCTGTTCTGGGAAAATAGTAAACAGTCAAAAACTGACCAGGACATTTCATGAAACTAATATAATCCTGATCCTAAAAACCAGATGATAAGAAAATTATAGGTCCATTTAACATGACACAAAAAAATCCTACACTATATATTACCCAAGTAAATCCAATATTGTTTTTTAAAAATAACAATATATTGGGATTAAGCAGTATTTATCCTAGGAATTCAAGGATGGTTCAACCTAAAAAACAGATTTAAAGGAGAGAAACCAAATGATACTCTGAATTAATTAAGAATCAGCTATGATGGAGTTCCTGTTGTGGATCGGCAGAAACAAATCTGACTAGCATCCATGAGGATGCAGGTACGATCCTTGGCCTTGCTCAGTGGGTTAAGGACCCAGTGTTGCCGTGAGCTGTGGTGTAGGTTGCAGATATGGCTCGGATCTGACATTGCTGCGGCTGTGGCGTAGGCCAACAGCTACGGCGTAGGCCAGCAGCTACAGCTCCAATTTGACCCTTAGCCTGGGAACCTCCATATGCCACGCGTGTGGCCCTAAAATGACAAAAAACACCAAAAAGAATCAGCTACATTAAGTTCAGCAAAAGGCAAAGCTGCGGAGTTAATAAAAGATTGCGGAAAATATTTATGTGACCTAGGAACAGGGAAACTAAAAAGCTCGTAAAGTATATGATTAATTTATCACATTAAAATTAAGAATTTTTGTTCAATTAAAAAACACCACAAGTTGATAGACAAATGGCTGACAGAATGGGAGAAGATAGTTGTAATACCTAAAAGGGAAAGGGGATTATTATAGAGAACAGGGAAGAAATTCCTGCAAATCAATAATAGGACAGTAACCTTGATGGAACAATGGGCAAATGATATGAAAAGGCAATTCAGAGAACTTAATCTAGACTATAAAAACTAGAAAGCTGGATAATTCTAATCATTGGCAGGAATAAGAAGATATAAGAAGCCCCATGAATTGCTAGTAAAGTGTAAACTGGCAAAATCCTTCTGACTTGGTCAAGGCCTTAAGTTAATAAAGAACTGCTCCTCTGTCTTTATCTTCTGTTCATATATTTCTTTTGGGAATTTAGCAGGGAGAAATGGCTGGTTCAGGATTTGGATTTTAGACACTATAGGTCCTGACAATCTGTCTCTACCTGAATCACACATGCTATGACTGTAAAAGACAGGGAAGCAAAAATTCGCACTGTATCCTTCCAACACAGGTTTGGACAAGGCTTTACTCTTTTTTTAAATGAAATTTTAAAACACTGGTACAAACTGTTGTCCAAAAATTGTGGTTGATGGAAGTGCCATATATTTAATTTTTATTATAATTTCTAAAGTTGGAGTTCCCATTGAGGCTCGTAGGTTAAGGACCCAACATTGTCCCTATGAGGATGCAGGCTCAATCCCTGGCCTTGCGCAGTGGGTTAAGGATCCAGCATTGCCACAAGCTGTGGCATGGGTCACAGATGTGGCTTGGATCTGGTATTGCCATGGCTGTGGTGGAGGCTGCAATTGCAGCTCTGATTCAACCCCTGGCCTGGGAACTTCCATATGCCACAGGTGCAGCTATAAAAAGAAGGAGAAAAAAATATATATATATATAAAATTTCTTTTTTTATAATTTCTAAAGCAAGCACAACTCTTCCAATTGTATTAATCATCATTATACAATATATCATACGGAGAGTCTAGGAAACAAAAGATAGGGAGATTTGATCTCAGAATCTGGAAACAGAAAGGAAATAAAACAAAAAAAAAACTAGCTCTGAGAAATCAGGGTTTCAAGAGAGTCAGGAGAAAGGTTCTTGGGATTTCAGTAACCCCAAAGTATCACAGGAGAATAATCATATGGATTTGCTTTTCTCAGCCAAAGGGAAATAATCAGTATTATTTTTTTACGGCTGCACACACAGCATATGGAAGTTCCCAGGCCAGAGCCTGAATCCAAGGCATGGCTGAAACGTACACCACAAGTGCGGCAACGCTGGACCCTTAACAACTATTCAAGGCCAGGGATTGAACCTGTGTCTCTGCAGCAACCTGAGCTGCTACAGATACTTAACCCACTGTGCCAGAGGGGTAATTCCGGAAATAAAATAACTATTTATCCAAGGAAAAATAACTTAAACCTAGGCACTGAACAGGCTTGTCGTTCGTTGGAAGGAGATGAATTTTAAGTGTGAAAAGGGGGCTCTTTTCTGACTCCTGAGGTTGACTTGGGCAGGCCTCAGGGGGAGCAGTAATAGATCTATTCAAACCTCAGAAGGGAACAAGGATTCCATGCGGATTCTCCCTTCAAGAAAAAGCTGACGGTGATCAGAGGTAGAAGAGAGAACCGAAAAGGCCACCAACCCTACTCAAACCCATGTGCGGGCACCAGGGTCCCGGCAGACGCTCTTTCCAGACCAGAATGCTGAACAGGATCTCTGACAGACCCTACGAAGTCAGGAACAGGAAAATACATCACAGCCTGATCGGGTCATCACTGCCAAGATTCACGGGCCAAAACTGTTCTTAAAATTCCCAAAGATGCGGAGTTCCCGTGGTGACTCAGTGGTTAACAACCCGACTAGTAACCATGAGGACGCAGGTTCGATCCCTGGCCTCACTCTGCGGGTTAAGGATCCGGCGTTGCCGTGAGCTGTGGTGTAGGTCGCAGAAATAGCCTGGATCCCGCATTGCTGTGGCTGTGGTATAGGCCAGTGGCTACAGCTCTGATTAGACCCCTAGCCTGGGAATCTCCATATGCCTTAGGTGTGGCCCTAAAAAGACAAAAAGAAAAAAAAAATTCCCAAAGATGTAAAATATATAGCTACTGTATCACTTGGTCGTGATGTTTCCTATCCTTTGGAGCCTGCTAACCAGGCCACAGTTACTCGAATATTTGATACCAAAGAATATTCATTTGGGTTGTCCCCAGTCTCAACGCAGATAGCAGTTTTCCATGCTGACATTAATGCTGGTGCCTAGGGGCCAGGTCTTTGGCCCCTTCTCTCTCAGGGGCTGAGATGATGCAGCTCCATGCAGAATTTCTAGAAGAAACTACTGTGTAGGTCTCAGATGCCCAAAGAAACTTTTCTGAGTTTCTCTGGGCATCTCTTCAGAGCAAGAACAGGCACTTGCTGCAAACAGCTGGGGTTATCTGCTTATTTACCAGAGAAACTGGTAGTTATCGTAAAAAAGATATGTTTCCTGGACAAAGAGGGATATTCAAAGCATACACGTGCAATATGTAACATTCGCTTTGGGTTAAAAAAAATGTGTTAGTAAAACAAAAGTTTAAAAAAGCACTCTTTTGCATACAAGTGTGAACTAGGATTAATAATCCGTTTGCAATCACAAGACAAAGCAAAGAACCTTTCTAGAAGTCTGAGGAAAAGTTTATGATGTTCTTAAGGTTATAGTTTGTTTCAATAGCAAATTTCAAACCTTAAAATAGTGCAAAAAGTACTAACATCCAAACTGTAACCAGATTTTATATTATCCAGAGAGGAGAAGCTGGTTGAAATATCCTAAAAAACACCATGATTTTTAAAAGAGCAAATTGCAATTTTCCTAAATATCAAGAGGGCAAGAAATGAGAAACAGCCATGTGGTTTCACAAACTCTCTATTTAGAGGCCAGCAGGAAAGAGAAATTGGTACCAGATACTGAGGGGAGGACTGGACTGTTCCCTCAGTCAGGGCCAGTAAGGAAGCAATATAAATAACAGGATAAGAAGACCATAAAACGAGTAAGGAAACAAACTGCCTACAGCAGACTTGTAAAGCACTCCATGATACTTACTCACAAGAGAGGTGGAGAGGAATTACAATAGAGTACAACTCAAGAGCAGGTCTGGCATCAGAATTTCCCCTCAAAAGGGCAAAGTGAATTATCAGTATCCACCCCAGACATCAATTCTGCCATCACTTCCATCCAGCAATATTTCCTTACCCTTGTGTTGGTACCAATCACCAGGGAGAAATTAAAGTATCTTATCCCTTCAACTTGGAGCCTACAGGAAAAGAGGCTGCTGAGGTCTGCCAAGTTTAATCACCTGAATGAGGTTTCCCCAAAGTAGTTTTGGGCCAAATACACAGTAAGTTTTAAAGTTCTCCTTTCCCTGGCTTTGTCTTTCAAGCATCTCTCTCTCCCTTGGTGACCTTGTTGATGCCAGGATTTGGCTGGTTATTTTCCTCTCTTTTCACAGAAAGCCATGACTCACAGTACTGACGCCATTATGATAATACATGTACTCTCAGTAGAGGGTCACGGTATCCAACTGTTTTTAAAGGAAGAAAGAAAAAACATCGGAAGAATTGCATTTTCAAGGAATAACAGTCAAATGTATTGGCTGGGCCCTGACCAGTGAAACCACTAGTTATCTAAGCAAGCCACAAAAACACAAGGAACCTGGGTGCCGGGGGGAGTGAGGAAGCAATAGCCTCTTCATTTAGAAAGAATTTCCTCCTGAATGAGCAGTACTTGGCACCAAAAACTGACATATGCTTTTAAAAATGCTCAGTGCCCCGGATCACTAGCTCATCAGCAGCAGAGACGGAGCGTGGCTCTTAAGTAGATGACTCCTGAGATCACCTCCAGCTCTCTCCAGGACGAGGTGCTCACAGTCCCTGGCACAGGGTGTCTGCCAAACATGCTTCTTAGTAATCCTCTGACATTTCTTCTAGGCTTTCATGGCGAATACGCCAGAAACTTCCTTCTGATAAAAAAAGCTCATAATCTAGTTGGCCTACCCAGGTCGATTTTTTCCATTTCATAGCATATATAAAACTCAGTTTGGCTGGGAAATATACTTCCTGCACTTAAAACCTCTCAGAAATCTATGCACTGAAATATTCCAGTCTTCACTAGTGCTTTACTTTCCCTTAAGTTTCCCAGATTGCAGTCAGGTAGGCCCCTGGTCACAGCTCCTCTCCCATGTGTTTGCAGTTGCTCTTCTCTGTACCCAGGAGATCCAAAGCTTACATTTTGATCAGAGAAAATAAGCCCAGTCTTTTTTTTTTTTGCGGGGGGTGGGGGAGGCATGGCTATGGCATGCAGAAGTTCCCAGGTCAGGGATCAATCCTGCCTCATAGTAATGACTCGAACCACAGTGGTGACAATGCAAAATCCTTAATTGCTAGGCCACCAGGGAACTCCAAGACTGGTTTTTAAATTTTTATTTATCTATTTATTTTTGCTTTTTAGAGTCACACCTGTGGCATATGGAAGTTCCCAAGCTAGAAGTCGAATTGGAGTTGCAGCTGCTGGCCTATGCTACAGCCATAGCAACGTGGGATCTGAGCCGCGTCTACAACCCACACCACAGCTCATGGCAATGCTGGATGCTTCACCCACTAAGTGAGGCCAGGGATTGAACCTGTATCCTCATGGATACTAGTTGAGTTTGTCACCGCTGAGCCACAAGGGGAACTCCCAAGACTGGCTTTTTTAAAGGCTTACAACCAAGATACTTGTAAAGATAACCTACCTATCAAATTTAAGGTGATCCATTCACACCCCTAAGGACAGAAATACTTTTTAAAGATGTACTGAGTTAAAATTAAAACAAAATCCAGGGTAAAATAAAGTGCTTTTTTGGTAAGGATTTTAAAGATTGATTTAACCCTGTTCATATCAACCAAGGGGTGGAACTGGGCTCATCACAGGAAATTTCAAGGTTAGCTATCTACACAATGCAAAACCTATTAGGAAATAACAAGCGCAACCATTGACCATACAAACCAGCAGCAGCATTCTAATCCCCTCCTTACAAACAACAGTTGGAAAGATCCTCATTTTCTAAATGCCATTACAGGTTAGAAGTGAGGAAGATACCAATGGTATTGTGTGGTTAATTCTGTAGTGCAGAAAGAATTCCAATACTTAAAACAATCTATTAAAATGTCAGAGAGCAGTCCAGTAACTCACCTTTTTCATGAATACAAACTGAGAGTTTCTTAACACCATCAACCAGAGAATTTGGGGTGTTGCCGTGTCCATCTTCTGAGTCACTGTCCTCAAACTGAGCCTCTATAATGACATCAGGACTGTCATTACAGCCTTTCGGGGGCTGCTGCAGGAGGTGGCTTCCACAGAGCTCCTCGGGGAGATCTGATTCATAGGCACCTTCTGTTTCTTTGTCATTGCTCTCTGGTTTAATTACCTGAAGAAAATAGAAAAGTTCTGCAAAATCACTGGAGGGAAAAAAAGGAAAGTGCAGATTTTTCTTTTTCCACTTTTTTTCCTAAGGAAGAAACTGCACATTCAGAAGGACTGGACACTCACCATGTAGTTTGAAAAAGAATCTTTATTTTCCACATACACAGACTGCCTTATGATCTAGCAGTGCCAGTCTGGCACTCAGCCTTTCAAGAGGCCCAAGGTTAATGCTATATCCACGTCTCATTTTCCTTCTCTTTCCTTTTCATTCTTTTTAAATTTTATGCCAGACCCACGGCATATGGACGTTCCTGGGCTAGAGAATGAATCCAAGCCACA
Source organism: Catagonus wagneri (assembly GCA_004024745.2). Taxonomy (NCBI): domain Eukaryota; kingdom Metazoa; phylum Chordata; class Mammalia; order Artiodactyla; family Tayassuidae; genus Catagonus; species Catagonus wagneri. The sequence goes on from PVHT021183553.1 coordinate 5,644,829, forward strand.
GCTGCAACCTACACCACAGCAACGCCAAATCCTTTAATTCACTGCACTGGGCTAGAGATTGAACTTGCACCTCCCCAGTGGCCCAAGCCGCTGCAGTCAGGTTCATAACCCACTGTGCCACAGCAGGAACTCCAACTTCTCATATTTCTGATGAACATTTTCATCCTCTCTCCCCCAAAGGCCCAGAATACTGGAAGTACCATGCTGCTTCTTAAGGGTTCATCTAGTATGTTGGGACCAACTAGTATGTTGGGAAATGATCAGAACTCAACATAGTATGCCGCAGCACTCCCACACGAAACTACAAGAACATAAAATGAAACAAAAAACAAAATTAAGTGTAAAAATGCTATAAAATATTCTCATAAAAATATAAACCCTTAATTCTCCATTTTGAGGCCTGAAATCAGTAGAGAAAGCACACAACAGATAGACATCCATACCAGAAATAAGAATGAGGCATTATACGATGTCAAATTTTTCAATTAAAAAAAAATGAAGCAAATAGGAGAAAACTATCCAGCTACTCATCCATTCAATGAGTTAGTCACATGACATTCACATGACAGAACTCTTTGATTTCTACAGGCCCCATATTAAAATAAACCACGTGTTATTTAGTCTCTGAAAAAAAAAGGTGACTTTATATGAAAATCTGCCCATCTGCATTAGCAAAAAAGACAGCAGATTTTGTAGTTCTAGATGTTTTTTAGAACACCACATTCTTTTAATAATCTATTTTTGGATAAGAAATCAATGTGTAATTTAAACCTGTAATCAAAATGTTATGGTATGTGTGCATGCGCATGTACACCTCTATTTGTGATTTCTTATCTACAAATTTGATCACTATTGGCACCACATTCATCGAGTTCTTTCAAACAAATGTTGGAAGGCCAACCTCATGCCAGGCACCCTCATGAGGCCTACATTCTGGTGGGGAGACAGGTAGTGAACAATGTACTCATTCAACAAATCATTACGGGGTACCTTTCTCAGTGCCAGACACCGTTCTAGATGACAAGGATACAGCAGCGTACACAAAAGTCTAAGAGAGAAAAGAGATAGAATATGGAAATACTGCTTCCTGGAGAGTGGGGCTTGTACACTAGCAGTGTGGTTATGGAGGACGCCTCCTGAAGGAAGCAGCACTTGAGCAGAGACATGAATGAAGTGAATGAGCTTCTAGTAGTTTAGGTATGTGTTGATATTTGAGAGGTCTAATATTTTTCTGAATTTACTCTTAAGGTTTCAAATTAGATGCCTGCTTTCAACAAACCAGATTAATGTTCAAATTAGATCACACGAAGATTATGCTTAATGAAAGATCTTCATTTTATACTAGGCAGAAAAAGTTACTAAAAGAAATCTTTCCCAAAACATTATAATGTCAGATTCCAATTAGCATAACTGTCCCCAGACAATAAATGTTATCACATCCACCCAGAAAATCAAAGTAAAATATTACAAAGATATTTATATAATCAGAATATAGACTCTAAGAATATATTCCCAAAGGTTTAATATATTTGACGTCACGAAAATGTAATAACAGAAAAATTGTAAGTTGTAAACAATGGTGAAGTTTCCTGAGCAAAATCGTACCTTTTAAAAGACTTTAAAAAAAAAAAAGGAGTTCCCTTCATGGCTCAGTGGTTAACGAATCCAACTAAGAACCATGAGGTTGCGGGTTCGATCCCTGCCCTTGCTCAGTGGGTTAAGGATCCGGCGTTGCCGTGAGCTGTGGTGAAGGTTGCAGACGCGGCTCGGATCCCGCGTTGCTGTGGCTGTGGTGTAGGCCGGCAACTACAGCTCCTGTCAGACCCCTAGCCTGGGAACCTCCATATGCCACAGGTATGGCCCTAGAAAAAGGCAAAAAGACAAAAAATAAAAATAAATAAAAGACTTGAAAATTTGATTTCTAATTTCTGAATATATTTAATGAAATTTTCTTTCTGTTTTGACTCCTGTCAGATTTATTCATTTATTCATTCATTAATTTGTTCATGATTTCCAAACAAGGCTTGTTTTTTTTGATAGTAAAAAAAAAAAAAACAAACACTCAAAGCGCTAGGCCAGAAATCTCTCAGGCCCCCTCCTGCATGAGAACATAAGAGTGAAGCAATAGCTAAATTTTAAATATACAATTATAAAACTAGTTCTCCTCTGTGTACACTTTTGCCTTGACACATAAGTCCTGGTTTCATACCTGACCCAAAATATATCATTCAAAAAACAGAGAATTTACTGACAAATTAGAGAATAAAAACAATCTGACATCACTGAAATCAGCAAATCTTCCATTTCCTTCAGTGTTCCCGGAAAATTTATTAACATTTAAGAAGATCTGCCCCCCCCCAAGCCATCTCAAAGAATTAACATAACCTTGGGCACTGTCAGAACAGCCCAAAGCACAGCAAGAGGTACTCATCCACACCCTTTCTCTAAGCACAGAGGCTACAACATAACCACTGGCCAACCGTGTTCTTTCACGTGTCATCCCATATATACTGTATCTCAGACAGAGAAGAGTTGGAAGGCAGGGGAGAAAAAACAACTGACATGCTAGAGTTAGACTCTAAGGTAAAATGTAGTCTTCTGGAAACATGTTAAGCAAAGGGTCCGGGTCTTTAGTTTTTATTATGAATTTATTTCTACCACTAATGGTTTCACAAAAGAGTTGGGTCCCAAAGACCATGGAGAAAATAATAAAAGCGTAACCAGAATTCTGATGTTATAAAATCTGAAGGTTTAACTATCCCACAATGAAAGGTAGTCTCTGTATGTATGTACATGTATATGAGTAAAACATAAAGAGAATTCTGTAATCATCACAATTCTAACTATCTACATACTAAGAATTATGTTTTGGCTTATACATACAAAGTTCAAGGAAAAGTCAGTAAGAGGAGACCAGTGGAAAGCAAGAGCCAGAGTACAGCAAGCCTAACTGTATAGCACATTGCAAAACCAACCCATTTCTGACTTTATGATAATCTCCATGGTTTAGAATAGCTAGACTCACAAATTACTGTCTTAATAGCCGAGACATGGAAACAACCTAAATGTCCATAAACAGACTAAGAAGATGTGGTATATATACACAAAGGAATACTACTCAGCCATTAAAAAAAAAAAACAAAATAATGCCATTTGCAGGAACATGGATGGAACCAGAGACTCTCATACTAAGTGAAGTAAGTCAGAAAGAGAAAGACAAATACCATATGATATCGCTTATATCTGGAACCTAATATATGGCACAAATGAAACTTTCCACAGAAAAGAAAATCATGGACTTGGAGAACAGACTTGTGGTTGCCAAAGGGGAGGGGGAGGGAGTGGGATGGACTGGGAATCTGGGGTTAATAGATGCAAACTATTGCATTTGGAGTGGATAAGCAGTAAGATCCTGTTGTACAGCACTGGGAACTATATCGAGTCACTTATAATGGAGCATGATAATGTGAGAAAAAGAATGTATATATGTATGTGTGACTGGGTCACCTTGCTGTACAGTAGAAAATTGACAGGAGTTCCTGTCGTGGCTCAGTGGTTAACGAATCTAACTAGGAACCATGAGGTTGCAGGTTCGATCCCTGGCCTTGCTCAGTGGGTTAAGGATCCAGCGTTGCCGTGAGCTGTGGTGTAGATTGCAGACATGGCTGGGATCCCGCATTGCTGGGGCTGTGGCGAAGGCCGGCAGCTACAGCTCCTGTTAGACCCCTAGCCTAGGATGCGGCCCTAGATAAGACAAAAAAAGACAAAAAAGAAAAAGCAAAAGAAAACTGACAGAACACTGTAAACCAGCTATAATGGAAAAAATAAAAATCACCGAAAAATAAAAAAGTAAATAAATAAAAATTTTATACTAAAAAAAAGAAAGAATTACTGTCTTAGGCACTAAATTCACTTTTGAGTTACTAAAGCAGAAAATACTGTAAGGTAGCAGAATATAATGTATAAAGCAAGTCATTCACAACTGTAAACATAAATTAACACATAGCATTTTACAAGTATTTTCATTGTATTGTGTGATCAGAGTACACACAAGAATAGAATAAATGTTATGGGGAGAAAAGATCACCTTAGAATCACAGAATACAAAGCATTCTAAAACCCTTCCATAACACATATTGCTTAAGAGTGAGGGTTGTGGAACTCCTTAGATAAATAGCTAATTCAAGTTTAGAAAAGGAAATAGACAAGGTGACCTGGAACATCTTATCACATGGGAAACAAAAGGAAGCTATCATAGGCTGCTAGGGTCTCATCTAAAGGACTCAGGAATCAGTATGAAAGGGCTCTCTCTGGTCAACCTCAGAAAATTCTAAACACTTATCCTAACTTTCCTGGAAAAACTGTACCTCAGGTTAACCAAACAGTTGATGAGGTCCTTCTTTTCAGAAGAGTTTCAGCTAATTAAGAAGGAAGGAAAAACTTTCAATATCACCATTTCACCATTCCTATTGAAAAATGGATTCAGAAAATGATCATCAGCGGTTGCTAAATGCTGTCTGGGATGGAGTTTTATAATAGATAAGTCAGAGTGGCAATAACTGAACCCACTGATCAATGTAAATATCATAAAAAGAGAAAGAACCAAAGTGCTCCTTATGCAGTATAATTAGGAAGTACGTACTACCATCTACGAAGTATTTTCCCCCTAAATCGAGCGTGAATCTGATCTGATATAGGGAACTGAGGGAGATGTTACACACCACCTGGGAGAGAATCCATTTACACACAGTCCCTAGATGATTTCACCCAGTCTTGTAGCTTAAAATCTCTCCATACTCTATTAATTTCAAAAATTAACTGCTTAGCCTCAACCTCTCCCCTGAATTGCAGACTCATATCCAACTGCCTACTCAACATCTTCACCTGGATGTCAGGTGACACCTTAAACAAGAGAACCCCTGGTCCCCACAAGGACCCACTCCTCTCCCAGAACTGCCTCTCTCAGCAGATGAAACTTTAATTCCTTCCCTCTCACACGCCACATTCAATCCATCAAGACAGCCCACTAGCCCTTCCTTTAATATATATCTTCTTGACATTTCTTTTACTATACAAATCCAAGCAACCTTTATCTCCTTGCAGAACTACTGCAATAAGTGGTCTCTTGATTTCCATTTTGGATCAAAAGAGCTAGAGTGATCTTTTAAAACAAAATCAGATCATGTCATTCTCCCAATAGCTTCCCAACATCCTTCCATCACCATGCCACAAGGTCTTGTAAAATCTGGCCCACACCGATTTTTCCATTCTCATTTTCTACAGCTCCTTCCTTTGCAAATCACACTCCAATCCTAGAGATCTTCTTGCTGTTCCTAGAATACTAAAATCTTCCATCTTGAGATTTTTACATTTGCTATTCCCTCCGCCTGGAAAACTCCTGGCCCGGCTATTCACAGGGGCTGTTCTTTTCATTCTGTTCAGGTCTCTGCTCAAATACCCTCCTCTCCCCGATCACAGTAACTAAAACAGCCCCACCTCACTGTTATTATGCTATCCTCTTTCCCTGCCTCATTTTTCACCACTGCACTTATCACTACCTGACCTACAGACTTACTTTCTGTCTCCCAACTAGGATGTGCATTTCATGAACACAGGGGCTATTTTATTCACTGCTACATTCCAAGAGTTGGGAACAGTGTTTACAACTCAAATGCTGAATGACTGAATGAATAGCAATTAATTAGGATCCCTGACAAATGTAAACTCCATGAAATGACCATGGCTGGGCCTGACACATTGTGTATACTCAAGTCTCATTTGCAGGAATAAAGAACCAGCCAGGGCAGACTGCATCTAACATCGCCACACATCTAAAATCTACCCAACTCTCAAGACATAGTCCAATTGGCTTGGACTTTCTACAACCCAGAATCCACCACAGTCTTCTCAGGTCTCCTCATGACTTACTACCTGCCTCAGACAAGAGCCATTTCTTCCTTTCCTAAAGTTCCAAAGCAAATTTTTCAAAAAATTTATCAGAGTGTAGTTGACTTACGACGTTATTAGTTTCAGGTGTACAGCAAATGAATCAGTCATACATACAAATATATCCTTTCTTTTTTTCCCATGAAGACTATTACAAACCATGGAGTAGATTTTTCTGTGCTATACAGTAGGTTCCTGTTGATCACCTCATTTATACAGTAGTGTGCATCTGTCATTCCCACTCTCCCAATTCCTCTCTTCCCACAATGGTTTCACCTATGGGTAACCATGAGATTGGTTTTAAAATCTGTGAGCTTGTTTCTGTTTTATAAGTAAGTTCCTTTGTATCATTTTTATTAGATATCATATGATATTTTTTAGTGATATCATATGATATTTGTCTTTCTCTGAGTTACTTCACTCAGTATGATAATCTCTAGGTCCATCCATGTTGCTGCAAAACGGCATTATTTCATTCCTTTTATGGCTGAGTAATATTCCAGTGTGTGTGTGTGTGTGTGCACGCACACGTGCGTGCGCACGCACGTATGTCTGTATACCCAATCTTTTTTATCTGTTCCTCTGTCAGCAGACACTTAGGTTGCTTCCACATCGTGGCTGCTATAAAAAGTACTGCAAATGCTATTCACAATAGCCAAGACATGGAAACAACCCATTAGGAAGATGTGGTATATATACACGATGGAATACTATTCAGCCATAAAAAAGCATAAGATAATGTCATTTGCAACATGGATGGAATTAGAGACCCTCATACTGTGTGAAGTCAGAAAGAGAAAGACAGATACCATATGATATTACTTACATCTAGAATCTAATATACTGCGCAAATGAACCTTTCTACAGAAAAGAAAATCACGGACTTGGAGAACAGACCTGTGGTTACCAAGGGGGTGGGGGAGGGAGTGGGAGGGCATGGGAGTCTGGGGTTAACTATTGCCTCGGGAATGGAAAAGCAAGGAGATCCAGCTGTATAGCACTGGGAACTATGTCTAATCACATGTGACGAATCCATATATGTACGTGTAACAGGGTCACCACGCAGTGCAGTTGGAAAATTTGACAGAAATCTGTAAACCAGCTATAATGGGGAAAAAAAATAGTGCTGCAGTGAACACTGGGGTACATTTTATATGCACCTCTTTTATGGCATTTCTCATTTTTTTCACTACACCAATATTACTTACATATGTGATTTACCTCATCTGTTAAGACTATCTACTCACCAATTTATCATATATCTTTAGATATAATAGAGTAACTCGCATAATCAATGTAGGTGCTCAATATCTGATGAATAAACAGGTGGAGAGAAGGTAGGAAAATGAAAAAAAGGAATATAATAGACTATCGAATGCAAGAGAGCTTTCAGAAACAGTTTTCAAATACAAGATTATGTGGGTTAGAAAGCAGTAGTCCAATTTTCCTTGGATCTGTAAAGTAAAAGGCCTTCCTCTGTGGGACTGACCTTGAAAAAGTTGAAAAGTCTTGGTCAGTGGTTCTCAATTTTGAAGTTTAGCAGATCCCTCTGGGAATCAGATGAATGTCATAAACCCTTCCTCTGCAGAAAAACGCACATCTACAAGTAGGTAGAAAATACTCTTTAAGAATTTACAGGTAAGGAGAGTAAAAAGTCTGGGGCTGGAGGCTACCAGTTCAGGTTGATCGGTATTTTGGAGAGCTCTGGGCTCTGAGTGAAAGGAGGGGGCCTCAGGAAAATGGATATATTACCGACCTGCTTAACTGAGGACTTTTAAAATTCCTCTGGTTTCCTCCACAGACCTGGGAGAGTGAGGCAGCTGACTGCACTTATTATTCCGAGTGCATGCTGCAACTGGGATTATTTCTCCCTTGGAGATTTAGTCTAGTCTCCGGAGGACAGGACAAAAGTGCATTAGTGAGGGAAGCGAATACAGAACTTTCTCACTCTTAGTCTTGTTCCACAAACAGGATAGGATGAGCATCACACAGACCCTGCTAATAAAAATAAACAGTGAAAATATAGGCAAGTGTCAACTGGGGAGCACTGATATGAAGTAAAAGTGTCACTTGCAGGTACTGAAAATGCTCAAGAAATAGCACACTCCAATACTTGTTAACTTTTATTTCACTGATCCACTCCCCTCCTCAAACACAACTGCAAACACACACACACACAACAGAAATGTGTGTCAGATATATCCTGCAGTCAGTTTCACCATGGATAATCTGTAATCTAACTATTGTCTCCTTTCAGAAGGCAAAACTGGGTGACAGAGTGGGGTGGCAGTGTGATGAGAAGAAGAGGCGACCCCCCCTCCTCCATCAGGCTGCAGTCTCAGGGGGGATGGAGAGCAGGAATCTGGCCTGTCTGGTGGCACCTGGGAGGAACCCTGAAAACCATACAGGATGAAACTGAGAGGAGGCTACTAGAAGCTTGCCACAGAAAGGAACAGGCCTAAGCCTAGAATATTGAGCTCAGAGACACAGAAAGGAAGAGATACACTTTTTGGAAAAGGGAGGGTGGATGTAGAAATACTTTTGTACTTTAAGGAGAACCTAAGCTCAGTGTTAGCAAAGGGATGGGAACACGTCTTATACAATACCCCTACTTCAAAGACAAGAACACTTGATAAATCAGACACTAAGCAATAATGTGAATGGGAAATGGCTAAGGAAGACACTAATCAAAAAGGCTGGCAGAAGGTTAGAAAATAATAATTTAAGAAAATATATAGGGAAATAAATTTTAAATAGAACCCAAAAAGCACTGTCATGAAAGACAATAATGATAAATGTAATTCCATTAAAATTAAATTTCTTCTTTTATCCTAAAATGATGTAAAATAAATTTAAAAAGATAAGCCATAGAAGTGCGCATATCCAGAATATATAAAGAGCTCCTACAAATTAATGAATGACAATCCAATACAGAAATGGGGAAAGGGCTTAAAGGCACTTAACAAAAAAGTGAATCTTTATTGCCAAATGGCCAATAAAGATGGAAAAGTTGTCAGCCTCATTAGTCATCAGAGAAATGCAAATTAAAACCACAATGAGATATCACTACAAACCACAAATGGGCAAAAACTAAAAAACCTGACAATACTACATGTTCATATTTATAGAAATACATTGCTGGTATGAATATAAACTGGTCCAGCCCTTTGTGAAACAGATCAAAATTGTGATGGAGGAGTTCCCGTGGTGGCTCAGCAGAAACCAATCTGACTAGTGTCCATGAGGTTGCAGGTTTGATCCCTGGTCTTACTCAGTGGGTTAGGGTTAAGGATCTGGCGTTGCCGTGAGCTGTGGTGTAGGCTGCAGACACAGCTCAGATCTGGCATTGCTGTGGCTGTGGCATACGCTGGGGGCTGCAGATCTGATGAGACCCCTAGTCTGAGAACCTCCATATGCCTTGGGTGTGGCCCTAAAAAGGCAAAAAAAATTGTGATGGAAAGTAGGAAACAGATCCACTCAACTCCAGCCCTGGCTTAGTCCACAACATTGCCTTGCCTTCCTCAGGATTTTGACAAGTGAACAGGAAAGGACACATATGCAAAAGCAAGGAGATAAGAAAATGCAATTTCTCCTTTAGGAAAGGTAAGTTGTAGTGGAAATGTGCAACAAGAATGAGAAAGGAAGAGGAATAAGCAGACATGAAGAGCCCTGAATGTCAAGTTAATGAGTCTGGTCTTTACTGCAAAGTTAATGAAGTACGAAAGCAGAGAAAAGTGGTTATTTCTGACAGAAGGTTTCCTCCCAACTGATTCAGAGTGAGCTTTTGCACTTGTATCTCCCATCACTAACACCCAGTGCATCTTTTGTCTGCCCGGCAAATGCTCAATCAAAATTCAAGATCCAGCCCTTGAAAGCTTCTCTGACTAACCTCCCCCATCTCTCAAGAAAGGCTGTTTCCTTCCTTTGTTCCACTGCTATTCCTTACTATTCTTTCAACATAAGGTTTGTTGATCAAGTTCTATTCCATTTATTTGTTTGCATATTTTTCTCTTCCATCAGAAAGTAAACTGTGCCACATTCATTTTTTTATATTCCCCAGAGGCTCCCAAAATGCCTGGCATGTAAAACATATTCAATAAATATTGGTTTCCTTTTCTCTTCTTCTGAATAGAATGAGAAAGTTTAAATTCTAAAAAAGAAATTACAAGAAATAAATAAGTACCAAGTAGCAATGATGCTGGAAAGATGTTACTGGAATCTATCTAGGTTCTTGTTCGCGCAGCCGAAGAATGAACTCCATGAACACACAGGCAGCAAGCACGCAAAGCCTTTATTACAAGAAAGCAAATAGCTCCCAGGGCTGCTGGGAGAGGGGAGAAGAGCTCCCCCGCTATTGTCCTACAGGGGTTTTTAATCCCTTAAAGATGGAGGGGTACCAATGTGGGCTCCAGAAAGATGTGGTTTTCTCCCATTGGCCTTGCCCAGTTACCTATATCAGTCCTTGTTCAATACGGGTCTTAGGGGTGGAAATATCCCATTAAGTCTCATGATTTCTTTGCCCTTTTCTTCCCGTAAACTGAGTCACGGGGGGTTAAGGATTAATGTCCATCTGGCGTAGGTACACCCCCTATACTAAACAAGGCCTGTGGGGATGTGACACCCTGGAGCCCTGAAACCACAAATGTTAATCAATGGCCATATCAAAGAATACATCGAAGCCCGTGCTCCTGCCCTGACCACCTGAGTTAGTATTCCACCTCAGCAAGAGGCAGCTAAATTCAGATGCTTGACTACTGAGTAATGTATGGTGCTGCTCTACCCTAGATTAATGCACCGCCTGGAAATCAGGGAAGAGTCATCAATTGTTTTATCAGAGTTGAAACTATCACTGTAAGAAGCGAATATAAATACACATGCAACTGAATAAAACTGGAAGATATTAAATAAATGCATTTTTCTAAAATAATTCTAGGCCTTCATAGCTACACTATACGCCAGCCTCAGTATAAACCCAAATGGAACCATAAAGTTCACTGTCACCAATTTGAAAACAACAGTTTTAGCAAGAAAAATCATTAACGCCTGGATAAAGAAGAGAAAGACAAAATGTGAGCACAGCTTCCCAAGAAGTTTCCTGATTCCTGCAGTGTGAAGTACCAATCTGGCCTTGGGATGTCTACATTGAGTTGTAAATTAGATCAACTGCAAAGAGCAACTCAAACTCACCAGAATGGAGAAACCATTCACTTCAAAACTGATACTGGGAGTTCCCTTTGTGGCTCAGTGGTTAATGAATCCGACTAAGAACCATGAGGTTGCGGGTTCGATCCCTGGCCTTGCTCAGTGGGTTAAGGATCCGGCATTGCCGTCAGCTGTGGTGAAGGTTACAGACGCGGCTCGGATCCCGCGTTGCTGTGGCTGTGGCTGTGGCGAAGGCTGGCAGCTGCAGCTCCTGTCAGACCCCTAGCCTGGGAACCTCCATATGCTGCGGGTGCGGCTCTACATAAAGGCAAAAAGACCAAAAAAAACTGATACTGATTAGGTTTTTCTTCCCCCTCCTTTTATAATTCATATCATTATTTCAAAATGGGGGAGCAACAGAAAGAGTACCTGTAACCAATTTAAATGGAATCCTAAATAAAAATGCCAAGTAACATTTCCATCACGCTGCTGTACCCAAACTCCAAGCATGAAACATTTCATAGTCCCCTGTGTACCGATACAGAAAAACTCTTCCTTGAACATAAAGCCATCTTTGAAAAGTGCTATTTTAAATCTCATAAAAAGAGCAAGTCCATATTAGCCCTGGAAAATTGTTCCAAGCAAATAAATTCTATGACATCCCCCTGGGGCAGCAGGTTACTATCAGCTTGGTAAAACGGAACTTCTCCCAAAAGATTTGTACCTGTCTGTGTGCACAGGCACTCTGTGCTGGAAGGCCGTTCACAACAGTGTCAGCTGAGGGCTCCGTGTGCAGGAGATAAGGCCCTGCCCATCCCACTACCTGAGCCTCTGATTCAGAGCTAATGCATGTCACCAAGTCCACCTAGGGGTTGCTTTTCGTTTCTTGGCTCCTCCGGTTGGGCTTAAGTGACAGCACTCACTTGCTGCACATGTTTTAACAAACTTTCAAATCCCTTAATGGCACACTCGGGACAAAGTATAATACACTGTTCAGGAAATACCTCAGAGCCAAGAAAAGCAATTGATATTTCCACAGGGAGTTCTTGACAAGGCTTGCAAATAAGCTTCTTCCATTTTAAAACATGACAGGGATACTATCATTCTGAAGACATACTAGACTTCTTAAAGGCACAGCTGTCAATTGGGAACTCTGCCTTTAGTAGTTAATCTAAAAATACCTTTCAGTTAGTTCACAAGAGTAGAACAAACTATCCCCATTCTTCCAGTTACTCAGGCCAAAACTCTTGTTATCAGCTTTCCTCCCTCTCTCCATGTCTTCCCCTCCCCGCCCCGCCTCTCCCCACCACATCCTATCAGCTCATCCATCAGCTCTATCTTCACTACCACCGTGGACACCACCCTGGTTCTCGTTTCATCATCTCTCACCAGGATACAGGCAAGACCTCTTAAGGGAGCCTCCCCGATCCTACTCTTGCCCTCTTTCAGTCTAGTCCCAGCACAGCAGTCAGAGCGAGCCTGTGAAAGGTAAGTGGCAGCACATCAATGCCCCGCTCTAAATCCTCCCAGGCTTCCTACCTCCATTAGAGCTGAAACCCAAATCCTGACGGATGCCCAGGCCCTACCTGACCTCTGCCTCCCCCCCATGACCCTCTGCCTTCATCTCCAACTACTCTCCTTGAACACATTAGGCACGTATTTACGATTCCCCAAGATCCTCACAAGGATAGCTCCCTCACTTCCCTCAGTTCTCACTCAGTCACTTTCCCAACAGTACCTTCTTTGTCCATCCTATTTAAAAACCACACCCCCACCCCCAAAATCATCTCTCTCTTCCTTATTTTATTTATTTTTCCTCTTCAGTATTTACCACTATTGAGCATAGTATTTTATTTACATTATTTTGTCCTTCCTAGTGAAATGCAAGCTCTATGAAAGCAGGGACTTTTTTAATTGCCTGTTTGGTCACTGTTATAGTCCCAATTCTTAATATTGTACCTAACATAATGTCCCCTACATAAGTCACCTTAATGTGGAAAAACCACTAGAGTCCTTCCCCTCAAAGCACTTCCCTTTTTCTGTTCTCTCTCTCTTTTTTTTTTCTCAACAATACTACACTTTCTTCCAGGGCTTTCAAACTCAAAACCTCACAACCACATCTGACTGTCTCTGCTGCCAAATGCATTGCTTCACCAAAGCTTCGCTTGTCTTTTTATAAGAGCTCTTATATTTCCACAAATTCCCTGGGGCCACCTCAGAGCCACGATCCTACAAACTTCCAGAAATAAAAAATGTGATTAAATTACCTTCTTACTCAAAATTTTTCACAGATTTCTCTTTCCTAGACAAACTAATTCTCTGTTCTTGGGCTTATCATTCAAAGACCTTGATCTTCTCAATGCCCACTAAACTTGTTTGATCATTTTAATCTTATCTGCCAATTCGTTCCATTAGACACCATACATAGGCCACTGCAAACTCTTTCTTGGCTTAGATCACACCAAGTCAAAAATAGGTTTCTGATAACTTAGAATGGCAGGATCTGTTTCCCTCTTTCCATTTCTCTATGAGTATAGTAGGGAAGCTATATGACCCTTTTTTAAAAGTTCAATTTTTAAAAATGTTTTAAGAAAAAAAGGAAAAAGGTCTCTTGGAGAATCTAGCTGTGTCTGTCAAGAAGCCGTCCACTGTGCAGACCAGGCCTGGACTGCAGGAGAGGAAGCCTGCAGAAGTCAGACAAGTCTGGCTTTAGGATCTCCCAACACTACTCCTAAGAGATTACAGGACCTGACACAGAATCATGGGTATCCTGTAAGACGCAGACTCTCTCCTTTCCGCATGGCCACCACAGGAAACTAACCAAACAGCCTGATTCCAATAAGCCTCTCTACCTGGTCTCTACCAAGGAAATAAGAAGCAGGAATGTTTCCCCTTAGAGGAGAGAGAGTTCACAGAAAACAGAATCGAACTAGAGTCATCTCCATAGCTAGGTATTAAATATTTTGATACCAGAAATGAGCAGAAAGGTAGGGGAAAGAATTTGGCAGAATATCACACCAAATTCTGAAATTCGAGAATAAACAGGCAAGAAGCTGGACAGAAGCAAAGCTGGGAAAGCAAACCCTAGGGAAGAGTTCCCCTTTTAGAATCATAACAATCTTTGATAGGAAACCAAAGCAAGAATGTAACATTATTCAGCAAAGAAAACAACCCAAGAAGTTTAAACAACATGCTCAAGGATGTACAGCATGTGTCAAATAAAGATTATTTGTATTTGAGTTTTTTTCATGTATAGAGACTTAGCTGCAATACCTAACCTCAGACTCTTTCATCACACCATCTGTAGCAAAATGAATTTCACATCCTTGAGTCACACTTCAATATGCTGGACCTCAATAAAAAAATATGCTCAATTTATAGACCATTTCAGAAAACCAGACAGCATACAATGAAAATTTTTCAGAGCAAGGGATATTAAGGACATTGACATAAGGGCCAGAGTCCCGGAGTAAGGATGTTCCTTTCCCTACAGCCAATTTACTAGAAACAGATCAACCACAATTATCTGAAAAGTCAGCCAACACTTGAACTACCACACTCATGTAGTGATAATAAAAACCAAAACCGCATTTGATTAGTGGTTGCTGGCACACTGTAAACTCTGCACCTACTGCTAGATTTTTAAAATGGATGTAAGGTATGGCCAACCCTAAAAAATCTGCTTGTATCTGCAACCATCCTTTCCTCTTCCCACATCAAACCACAGATAGAGTGACTCAGCTTTCAATACTATTTCTTCTCTTCAGGGCTTTGCTCACTGGGTAGTACCTTCTCCTCTACTATTTCACTGCCCCCCAATAATAAACCATTCCCATATCATCTTATAGATGTTCTCCATCATTTCCCACCTTATAAAACTGGAGTAGTTACATTAACACACAAAGTCAAATTCAAGAAAAAAGGCATTACAGGGTCAAAGAGGATAATTTCATGTTAATAAAAGAGTCAATTCACTAGCAAGATATGATTATAAATACACAGGCACCTAATAAAAAAAGCTTCAAACCAAATGAAGCAAAAGCTGAAAAAAATAAAGGGAGAAATAAATCCTCAATCATAGATATTAATCAAATAAGTAATAAAGCAACTAGACAAAAAAAGTAAGATCACAGAAGATCTGAAACGCGTGTGTGTGTGTGTGTGTGTGTGTGTATACGTGTGTTATCTCAAGGTCTTTATCCATATTACATGAAGTCTTACAATTCATCAATATAAAGAAAAACCCATTTAAAAACAGATAAAGCCTTTCACAGACCTCTCAGAAAAGACTAAACATAAATGAACAGCCAATGAGCGCGCACTCATGCACACACACACACACAATGTTCAACATCACCTTGTTGTCAGGAAAATGCAAAAGATAAGAAAAACAAAAAGTAAATATTACTATATGCCCATCAGAATGGTTAAAATAATAATACTACATCCTTGCAAGAATATGGAGAAACCAAATCTCTCATACATTTTTAATGGGAGTGAAAAATGGTACAACTACTTTGGAAAACAGCTCATGGTTTTTTTATAAAGGCAAACTTATGCTTACCATATGACCCAGCAATTCCACTTCTAGGCATTTAATCAAGAGAAGAAATAAAAACATATGTTCATACAAAGACACGTACAGCAACGTTCACAGCAGTTTTATTCTTAATGGTAAAAGCTGAAAATAATCCCAACGTCCTTCAGCTAGTGGATAGGTAAACAGACTCTGGGACAGTGATACAACGGAATACTATTCAGCAACACCAAACAGCCTGGATGAATCTCAAATGCATTATGCTAATAGAAAAAGGCCTGACTAAAAATAATTCCATTTATACGACATTCTGCAAAAAGCAAATCCATAGGGACACAAAGCATATTTGTGGTTGGCGGGGGCTATGGAGTAAGGGGAAGTGTTGACTTAAAACGGACACAAGGGAATTTGTGGGTGGGATGGGACTGTTTTCCATCTTGTCTGTGGTAGTGGTTATATAAATCTATACATGCTTTAAAAGTTACAGAGCTAAAAGGGGTAAATGTTACTATATGTAAACATGTGAACCAAATAAATCACTTTTGCATCCAAGCCAAACAAGCTCAGCATCTATATATAGGGGAGAGCAAAAACTCAACTGAAACATCTGAAAGTATAAGCTGAAGTTATCAACTAAAAATACCAAATATTTTTCATTCTGACAAAATTTTAAATCCAATAAATATTTACTAAAATATCATAATGTATAAAGCATCTACTAGGCATTAAATAACTCCTCCTTACACTGAGGTGACACGTAATAGCCGACAAAATACTTCCACGGAAGTTCCCTTCTGGCACAGAGGGTTAAGGATCTGGCATGGCCACAACTGCTGTACAGGTCGCAATTGCGGCATGGGTTTGATCCCTGGCCCAGGAAATTCCACATGCCACAGGTGTGCCCAAAATTAAACAGCCAGTTTAAAAAAAGATACTCTCAAAAACATCACCATTAGTACTGTCCTACTGATACCTGGAAATATTTCAGACCCACAGAGCACATTGCCAAATATCTTCAAGCAGAAGTAAAATATCATTTGAATGGCATACACTTCGACAAGAGGAATGATTGCTTCCTGCTGAGATGACCAAGGAAGGGCTTAGAAAGATTGTGGTAACAGCATAAGTCAAGAGGTTTGAAAATGATGAAAAAGATAATACAGATAAGTGTGAGAGTTCTGAGCCCCACGTCAAGTCCCCATGCTGTGGAATCTGGCATTGGGAAGAAAGAGCACCTGGAGCATCTAGGAGGGGATTAAGATGGCAGAATAGAAGGACTAGAGCTCAACTTCTCTCATAAAAACAACAAAATTACCATCAAATGCTGAACAACCTTCAACCAAATCAACTAGAAACTTTCAAAAAGATACCCTACTCCAGAAGACAAAGAGGAGGCCACATCAAGAGGTGGAGGGGTGATTACATGACATAAACAACCCCATACCTCCTGGATGGGAAGCCCACAGACTGGAAAGTAACCATATCACAGAGACAGAAGTCTCACATGGGATCTGGCACTGGGAGAAAGAACACCTGGAGCATCTGGCATTGAAGGCCAGTGGGGCGTCTGCACTGGAGCACCACAGGACTGGGGGGAACAGAGACTCCATTCTTGAAAGGCACACACAGACTTTCATGTGCACTGGTCCCAAAGCAAACCAAAGGCTCCATAGGAATCTGGGTTGGGCCTGACTGCAGTTCTTGGAGGATCTCCTGGAGAAACAGGGGGTGACTATGGCTCATTCTAGGGGAAGGACATTGGACGCAAAGCTCTTGGGAACATTCATCAGTATATATTTCTCTGGAGGTGGCGATTTTGGGGAAATCTGGCCTCATCCATCAGTGCTGAGAACCCCCAGGCCAAACAATAATCCAGGTGGGATCACAGCCCCACCCACTGTTAAACGGCTGCCTTAAAGACCCCCCAGGCACACAGCCACCTCTAATCTCACCCAGAGACAAAGACCCACCCACCAGAGGGATAGAAATCAGCCCCACCTACCAGTGGGCAGGCACCAGTCCCTCCCATCAGGAAGCCTACAGCACAACTTCAGCCACAAGGGGGGCAGACATCAGAAATAAGAGAGGCCACAACTCTATTGTCTGCAAAAAGGACACACAAAAACCTATAAAAATGAAAAGGCAGAGAACTATAACTCAGATAAGGTAGAAAGAAAAAAAAAACAGAAGAACAGCTAAGTAATCCGGAGATTATTAGCCTCCAGGAAAAAGACTTTAGACTGATGATGCTACAGATGATGCAAGACATTGGAAATAAACTGGAGGCAAAGACTGATAATTTAGAGGAAACACTGAGCAAATAAATACATGATTTAAAACTTAAGCAAGCAGAGATGCAAAATACAATAACTGACATAGAAAATTCATTAGAAGCAACCAACAGCAGAATGCAGGAGGCAGAAGAACGAATAAATGAGGGAGAGAACAGACTAGTGGAAATCACTGATGCGAAACAGAAAAGAGAAAAAAGATTGAAAAGAAATGAAGACAGTCTAAGAGAACTATGGGATAACGTTAAATGTACCAACATCTGTATTATAGAGGTGCCACAAGAAGAGAGAGAGAAGGGGACAGAAAAAGTATTCAAAGAGATAATAGCCAAAAACTTCCCTAACATGGGAAAGGAACCTCTCACTCCAATCCAGGAAGCACAAGGAGTACCATATAAAATAAACTGAAGGAGGAACACCCCAAGACACATATTAATCAAACTGACCAAAATTAAGGACAAAGAGAAAATACTGAAAGTAGCTAGGGAAAAGAAACAAATACCACACAAGGGAACCCCAATAAGGTTATCGGCAGATTTTTTAGCAGAAACTCTGCAGGCCAGAAGGGAGTGGCACAGTACACATAATGTGATGAAAGGAAAAAAACCTCCAACCAAGATTACTTTACTCAGCAAGGCTCTCATTCAGATTTGAGGGGGAAATCAAAAGTTTTACAGATAAGCAAAAGCTAAGAGAATTCAGCAACACTAAACCAGCTTTACAACAAATACTCAAGGAACTTCTCTAGGCAGAAAAGAAAAGACCACAACTAGAAACAAAACTACCGCAAATGTCAAGGCTCACCGGTAAAGGCATATATACAGTAAAGACAAGAAATCATCCATGCACAAATATCCTACCAAAATCAGAAATTATGAGAAGAGGAGGGTACAAATGCAGGACACCAGAGATGCACTTGAAATTAAGAGACGAACAACTTAAAACAATCCCATATATACATAGACTCCTATATCAAAACTTCAGGACAACTGCATACCAAAAATCTACAACTGATACACAAACAAATAAGAAAAATCAACTCAAGTACAACACTAAAGACAGTCATCAAACCACAAGAGGAGAGAACAAGAGAAAAAGGGAAGAAAAAAGAGCAACAAAAACAAATCCAAAACAGTTAATAAAATGGCAATAACATACATATCATTAATTACCTAAAATGTAAATGGACTAAATGCCCCAACCAAAAGACACAGACTGGCTGAATGGATACAAAAACAAGATCTATATATATGCTGTCTTCAAGAGACCTACTTCACTTCTAGGGACACATACAAATTGAAAGTGAGAGGATGGAAGAAAATATTCCATGCAAATGGGAATCAAAAGAAAGCTGGAGTAGCAATACACATATCAGACAAAACAGACCTTAAAATGAAGAATATTTTAAGAGACAATATTTTAAGAGACAAGGACATCACATAATGATCAAAGGATCAGTCAAGAAGAAGATACAACAATTTTAAATATCTATGTACCCAACATAGGATCACCAAAATATATAAGGCAACTGCTAACAACCTTAGAAGGAGAAATTGGCAATAACACAAAAACAGTGGGGGAGTTTAACACCCCACTTACAGCAATGGACATATCATCCAGACAGAAAATCAATAAGGAAACACAGGCTCTGAATGAAGCATTAGACCAGATGGACTTAATAGATATTTATAGGACATTTCATCCAAAAGCAACAGAACACACATTCTTCTCAAGTGCACATGGAACTTTCTCTAAGACTGATCACATTCTTGGCTACAAATCAAGCCTCGGTAACTTTAAGAAAATTGAAATCATATCAAGCATCTTTTCCAACCACAGCGCTATACAACTGGAAATCAACAAGAAAAAAACTGCAAAAAGCACAAACAGGTGGATACTAAACAACATGCTACTAAACAACCAATGGATCACTGAAGAAATCAGAGAGGAAGTTAAAGACACACGCACTCTCACACACACACCCCCCCACAAAGGTAGACTGAGCTCTTCCTTGCCAAAGCAGCTCTCGATGTCATCCATTGTACCTTAAAATGTACATGCAAGCACACACGTGCAGTTTATTTCTTTTCTCTTTTCTCAGCCTGATACTAAAGCCATCAATATAGATAACGAGAGAGAAATGATATAATACTCTAAACACAAGTAGAGCTGAGGTTCTATGTGCCACTGATCAATTGGCTATAGGATTCCATGGAGAAAAGCTAGAACTCCCAACTTTGAGAGAATCCAAGCTAAAAATAATATGGTACAATGATGGGGAATCACAGCCTGAGTGAGGGCCCAGCAGGGGTTGAAGCCTGAGAAAGAAAGGTGACCTAGTGGAATAGCAAGCCAGCAATGTCAACGTATCGGTTACCAAGAGGGATGAGCAAATAAGCAAATAAGAGCCAGGTCTCTCACCATTAGAGAAGGGAGTTACAAATATGGAAAGGGGGAAACTATAATGGACCCTGTAATGCTGTACTAGGATTTGAGCTTTTTTTTTTTTCCTTTAGAGCCACACCTGCAGCATATGGAGATTCCCAGGCTAGAGGTCCAATTGGAGCTACAGCTCTGGCTTACACCACAGCTACAGCAACATGGGATCTGAACTGCGTCTGCAACCTACACCACAGCTCACAGCAATGCCAGATCCTTAACCCACCGAGTGAGGTGAGGGATCAAACCTGCAACCTCACGGTTCCTAATTGGATTTGTTTTAGCTGCACCATAATGGGAACTCCGGATTTGAGATTTTAGTATAAATTCACAGTTTTCAAGATAGGTAAGTAGGTAGCTAGCCAGACAGACAAGCAGACAGACTGATATAAATAAATAAATACACATACACATATTTCTTGGCTCTCTTCACTGAGAAGGCCTAGGAGAATCTGGATTTCTCCACTAAAAGGTTACCAGGGCTGCTGAGAAAATGACTAGTGCCTGGACTAGCAAAGGGAAAGCAGATGAGGCTGGGACATCTCTAGAATATGAAGTGGTCAATGAATGATAAGAACATGTCAAAATTACACAAGAACTAATTTAGGGGTTTCCACTGGCCAAATCTGAGGCAATGGAACGAAATAATGATAGCAGCATATTACTCCTCTGGGAAATTACATAATCTGCTCTTTCCCCCAAGAAAGCATCTCTATACTAAACATACCCAATTCTCAGGAACTGTGATGGTATGGAAATGCGCTTCTCTCCCTTCACGATGCTCACCGTCACTTCCACACCACTGGTCATGACAGGAGCACCTGCCTGTCCTTATAACAAGCCACTGAGAGCTGGACCAGCCAAAGATGGAGAAATGGCCTCTTGGCAGAGATGACTCCAGACCAACCAACATGCCTCTATCTCTGAAGCCAGGGTAGGTTTTCTTCTGCCTCAGCATGCACCAGATAGAGGGCCCGGCATGTGGACAAGATGACCGTAGGAATCTAAAGAAAATTTCCTAAGATCTCTGAATGAACACTGACCTGATTTTTAAAATATATTTGTCTAAGGAAGGTGTTTTCTTTAAGAGCAAAAGTTGGAGAGTTTTTGTTGTTGGTCTTGTTGTTATTTTTACCATTTGTTTGGTAAAGCACATGATGGTACAGCATGATCACTTTCGACACTAAGGCAGGGGGGGAGACTTTCACTAATGAGCCAGTTGGCTCCCCACCACAGAGACTGTATTTCTGAAAACTGTATATAATCCAATATAATTTCCAATTCATATTTCACATAAAGTCATATTTCATTTCATACCAAGACTCCCTATTGGCTCCCTATGGGCTCCATGCAAAATAACTATACTTCTAAGGTTCAGAAGCTGACACAACAGAGGAAGCTACTGTGAACTCTGAGACCAATCTGGCTACCACATAGAAAATTACCCCTGGAGGAAATCTGCTTATGAGATTTAATTTTGTAAAAGCAGTAGAAAAAAAGAAGAAGAAGAAACCTAGCCACAAGCTATAAAGTGCAATGGAAGTTTATGTGCACATGTATTCACAACAATACAAGAGCAAGACACTTATCTACACTGTGGTTGACCTTCTTTGCAAGCTAAGACCTGCCCAAAGTTTTGGGAAGAATGCTACATAAACAAGAGGCTCTCCAGCTTCATTGGTTAAGTCTCCAGTCACGTAAGAAACATGTCTTTGCTTTCCTATAGTACTTTCATCCTTGCTTTGCAGACAGCTAAGCTAAGGTACCAAACAGGAGGCTATTTTTGAACAAGTGTGACCAAAAGAATATCTCTGGGGTTACACGGTCACTGACAAAGCCCAAATACTGCTTTTCAAAATCAGCTGCTAAAATCTGGTTTTAAAAGAATTATTTTAAAGTCATCTAGATTTGAGGCTTATGTTGGGTTTGGTGGTGCTATAATTTTGATGCTTAAGCCAATGGTGAGTCTTCTGATGGTAGAGGAACATTTTTTAAACCAAAATTTTGTAAAAGCACAAGGCCAGAAACACAATTTTCATATTGTTTTATTTGAATTATTTTAAAAGCTGTCATCTTTCCCCCATTTTGATAGAAGAATAAAAAAAAAATTAGTTCAGTGTAAGCTGGTACTGCCACATAACCTCACAGTTTATGCCATCACAAAAATTCTTCTGAAAACTATCCTGGGCAGAGATTTTTTTGTATACAAAGTATCAACCAAGAACAAATTTTTATAGCTGACTTCTAAACCCTTTAAAATTGCATTTTATAATGGAAATACTGAAAGATGTTTTACCCTTGAAGCACTATTTTAATATTTCTAGCTTTTCCAAAATACAATACTATGAACTAAAGATCAAAGATGTAAAAAAAAAAAGCTACAAGTTACAAAGCTCTTAAAAAAAATAGGCACAAATAAAAGGGTTTTATGGATCGAACATTAAGTTCACATGCACTTACCTCTCATATCTATTATATTTAATTTTCAAATGCTTTCTTAAACCATTTAGTCAGTGTTTCAATTTCATTTTGCCCCCAAGATTCTTTGTGATCAATGATTGACTGCAACCTGGCTTTACACTCATTCACCCATAGAGAATCTAGTTTCTGTTTCTTCATTTGAGAAAAGTAGGCGTATTAACTAACTTCATGTTCATTCAAGAAAGAGGAAGGCTGTAAACCATCAAGAGTCTTAGAAAACTTGAAATAGTTGGAAGCCATTTCCAGGAAGTAAGTACCCAAAACAAAGAAAATCTGTGACAAGGACATCCCAGGGCACAGCATAAACACAGGCATAGTAGCCGTTTGTGGCTAAATGAATTTATTCCCTATTTCTTCCTCCCTACTATCTTTAAGATTCGCTTATAACTCTACTTAGAACCAGAGAAAGTTACCAACTCTCAGTATCCTCAATCCAAACTCAGAACTGCATCCACAACATAACAATCAATATGCACTTAGATCCTTTGGATACCAGAAGGTCTGTGATATAAGAAACGGTCATAGAAATAAAGCCCTCCAGAACTGAGGTACTGAATTGGCTCAATACTTAACTTGAGGCATGTCACATTACCTCTAACTTGAAACATGTCCCAGTTTGATCACCTTTAAAATAAGGAAGCTACATAATTATATGTATATTGTATTATCAAAATGAAAAATAAAAATCATATGATCATCTCAATAGATGCAGAAAAAGCACTTGACAAAATTCAACATCCATTTATGATAAAACTGTCCAAAAGTGAGTATAAAGGGAATGTACCTAAACAAAACATATGTGACAAGCCCATAAGTAACATCATATTCAATAGTTGAAAAGCTGACAAAGACTCCACCAAAAAACTGTTAGAACTAATAAATTCAAAAAAATTGCAGGATACAAAATCAAAATACAAAAATCTGTTCCATCTCTACACACCAAAGAACTATCAGAAAGTTAAATTAAGAAAACAATCCTATATATAGCTGCACTGAACAGAACAAAATACCTGGGAACAAATTTGATTAAGGAAGTGAAAGACTTGTACACTGAAAACTATAAGACATTAATGAAAGAAACTGAAGAAGACACAAATAATTAGAAAGACACTAAGTGCTCATGAATTGGAAGAATTAATATTGTTAAAATGTCCATACCACCCAAAGCAATCTACAGATTCAAAGCAATCCCTATCAAAATCCTCTGACAGTATTTGCAAATTAAAACCACAATGAGATATTATCTCACACCTGTCAGATAGCTGTCATCAAAAAGACCACAAATAACAATATCAGTGAGGATACAGAAAAAAGGAAACTTCATGGGAATGTAAATTAGTGCAGCTACTGTGGAAAACAGTAGGGAGGTTTCTTAAAACTTAAAAGCAGAATTACCATTGGATCTACCAATTCCACTCCTGTGTATTTACCTGAAAAAAACAAAACAAAACAAAACCACTAATTCAAAAAAACACATGCACCTCAATGTTCATAATAGCACTATTTACAATTGCCAAGACATGGAAGTAACCTAAGTATTCATCAACACATGAATGAATAAAGATGTGGTACACACACACACATATATAGTGGGTTATTATTCAGCCACAAAAAGAATGATTTCTTTTCAACATGGATGGACTTGGAGGGTATTACATTAAGTGAAATAAGTCAGAGGTAGAAAGAAAAAACTGTATGATATCAACGATATGTGGAAAATAAAAAATAAAAACGAATTAGTGAATATAACAAAAAAGAAACAGACTCACAGATACAGAGACAAACTAGTGGTTATCAGTGGGGAGAGGGGAAGGGGAGGGGCAAGGTAAGGGTAAAGCATTCAAAAGCACAAACTACTATGTAAAAACTCAATAAGCTACAAGGATATAATATACACCACAGGATATACAGCCAATATTTTATAAAAACTATAAATGGAACATAACCTTTAAAAATTGTGAATCACTATGGTGCACATCTGAAACTAAAACTGCACATCAACTATACCTCAATGAAAAAAACTCAATGGCATTTTTCACAGAAATAGAACAATCCTAAAATTTGTATGGGATCACATATGATCCCAAGTAGCCAAAGCAATCTTGAAAAAGAAGAAAAATCTGGAGGTATTTCACTCCAATTTCAAACTGTATCACAAAGTTACAGTTATCACAACAGCATGGTACTGGCAAAAAACAGACACTATGCAACAGAATAGCCAAGCAATCAGTGGTAAGCTCCTTGACATCAGTCTCAGTGATGAGTTTTTGGATCTGACTCCAAAAGCAAAGGCAACAAAAGCAAAAATAAGTAAGTGGAACTACATCAAACCAAAAAGCTTTTGCCCAGCAAAGGAAATCATCAACAAAATGAAAAGGCAAATTACTGAAAGGAAGAAAATATCTGCAAATAATATATCTGATAAGGGATTGATATCTAAAATACATAAAGAACTCATACAGCTCAACAGAAAAAATCCAAACAATCTAATTTAAAAATATGAAAAGCAGCCAAACATTCTTCCAAATAAGACATACAAATGACCAACAGGTACATGAAAAAATGCTCAACAACACTAATAATCACGGAAATGAAAATCAAAACCGCAATGAAATATCATCTCACTCCTACCAGGATGGCTATTATCAAAAAGACAACAAATAACAAGTGTTGGTAAGGACGTGGAGAAAAAGCGCATTGCTGGTAAATGTATATTGTTGCAGCCACTATGGAAAATGGCATGAAAGTTCCTCAAAAAATTAAAAATGGAACTATCATAGAATCCAGCAATTTCAATTTCTGGGTATTTATCCAAAGAAAACAAAAACACTAATTTGAAAAGACATGCATCCGTATGATCACTGTAGCATTATTTACAATAGCCAAGATACAGAAACAATCTAAATGTCCATAAATGAATAAATAAATAAAGCAGATGAACACTCACACCATACACACACACACACACACACACAAAATGAAATACTATTTAGCCACAAAAAAAGAATAAAATATTGCCATTTGCAACAACACGGATGGACCTCACGGGTATTATGCTAAGTAAAATAAGTCAGACAGAGCTGGACAAGTACTTTATGATCTCTCTTATACGTAGAATTTAAAAACAAACAGACACAGATACACAGAACAGACTGGTGGTTGCCAGAGGCAAGGTTGAGGAATGCACTAAAGAGTTAAGGAGACTCTAAAGGTACAAACCTTCACTTATAAAAACCATTGCATCTTCAGCTTCAAGACTATGACACACTCAGAGTAAAACCATTGCAGGAGGAGTGTAAAATATAAGTGTCATGTCAGTAATAGAGCAAGGACAGAAGGTGTGTTCACTAACAGAAAGGAATATTTAAGTTAATTTTGTGAAGAAATCTGCTTGTGTTCAACTTGACCAGTACAATCATACCATCATTATTTGATTCTATTCGTATATTAGTCAAAAGTAATTCAGAGAAATGCTATTTTTTCCATACTTTTATTCAATATAATCCATTTTTACTTAAACACAGATAAGTACACAATTATAACTGTATAATATGACAAATGTTTAAGCACATACACATGTAACTACTACCAAAATGAAGAAACAGAGTATTACCCATGTATTAGTTTTCTATGCTGCCTAAAAACTTACCACAAACTTAGCACCTTAAAAAAAGACACTTATTATCTCACAGTTTCTGTGGGCCTCATGTCCAGGGGCATGGCTTACTCAGGTCCTACGCTAGCATCTCACCAGGCTGCCACTAAGGTGTCACCTGGGGTCGCTGTGTCCTCTAAGACTAAAGGATCAAGTCCTCTTGTAAGCTTAAGTCACTGTCAACAAATTCATTTTCATGCACCTGCAGAACTGGTGGCAGCTTGCATCTTTAAGGCCAGCAGGACAGTATCTCTTACCTCTAGACCTTACTTTAAAGGGCTCACCTGATGAAGTCAGGCTCATAAGGATAATTTCCCTTTTGATTAACTCAAAGCCAACTGACTAGGGACTTTACTACTAACATGTGCAAAATCCCTTTACCTCTGTCAAATAATGTAACTTACACAATGGAATAATATTTTATTA
>PVHT021183553.1:5672745-5784112 GCA_004024745.2 Catagonus wagneri
CTTTAAGGCCAGCAGGACAGTATCTCTTACCTCTAGACCTTACTTTAAAGGGCTCACCTGATGAAGTCAGGCTCATAAGGATAATTTCCCTTTTGATTAACTCAAAGCCAACTGACTAGGGACTTTACTACTAACATGTGCAAAATCCCTTTACCTCTGTCAAATAATGTAACTTACACAATGGAATAATATTTTATTATAGTCACAGTTCCCACTAACACTCCAGGGGAGAGGATCAGATGTTGGTATTTATATTAGAGGAGGAGGCTTTGGGGAGCCATCTTAGAATTCTGCCTACCTGAACCAACACCCCAGAAACCACGCTCTTGGAGTTCCCGTCGTGGCGCAGTGGTTAACGAATCCGACTAGGAACCATGAGGTTGCGGGTTCGATCCCTGGCCTTGCTCAGTGGGTTAAGGATCTGGCGTTGCCGTGAGCTGTAGTGTAGGTTGCAGACGCGGCTCGGATCCTGCGTTGCTGTGGCTGCGGCGCAGGCCAGTGGCCACAGCTCCGATTAGACCCCTAGCCTGGGAACCTCCACATGCCGTGGGTGCGGCCATAAAATGACAAAGGGAAAAAAAAAAAAAAAAAGGAAACCACGCTCTTGCCCCTTTAGGTTACTAGCACACTAGCACTTCAAGGATAAGCATCCTGACAAAACCCTAAAATAGTTTTATTTATAAGTGTAGTAGTATAAATACTCTTTTGTTTAGCTTCTTTGGCTCAAAGTTCATGATATTCATACTTAATTTCTGCACAGAGTTTGTAGTTCATCCATTGCAGCTGCTATATAATAATCTATTATCGTACAATAATCTATTCACCCACGCTACTACTGATGAAGATTCAGACGGTTTCTAGGTGGGGCTGTTTTATACAGTGTTGCTTTGAAGATTCGTAAACATGTTTATGCAGCTTTAGCAGATGAGTCCTAGCACTTTTTCAAGGAGGCTACGCTGACTGTATTCCTACAACAGTATATGAGAGCTCAGCTTACTCTGCACCTCACCAACTCTTGGTATTATCTGCCCTTTCCAATTTAGTGCTTAGGGAGGTTATGAAGGGGTACTGCATTTCGGTTTTGACTTAAACTTCCCTGATAATTGATGAAGCCAAGCATCATTTTATACATTTATCAGCCATTTTGATATCCTTTTTATGTGTGTGTGTAAAGGATTTAAGTCTTTTGCCTATTTTTCTATTTGCTTGGTTTTTTCCCCTCAATGATTTGTGGGAATTCATTATGAACTCTAGACATGAGTCCTTCGTTAGATATATGTGTTGCACACACTTTCTCCCACTGTGAAGATTAATATTAACTTTCCTTATGGGCTTTAATGGGTTGCTAATGTACTCCAATTTGTTTGGTTTTTTTCCTTTAGTGTTTTTTGTTTCCTGTATAGAAATCTTTGCTGCCTCCAAGATGATGAAGACAGGCTCCTATGTTCTCTTTTCAAAACTTCCCTGTTTCACCTTAGACATCTGGATTTGTAATCCAGTCTAGATGCTGCGAGATAAGGGTCAGCATCCCTATTCCTCCTGTGGATATCCAGATGGCCTGGCACTACTTGTTGAAAAGAGCATTCTTTCCCCACGGCACTGCCTGGTCACCTTTGTCACAAATCAAGTGACTGTCACAGATCAAGTGACTGTATATGAATCAGTCTTTTTCTGGAAGTTCTATTCCATTCATCAGTTTATTTGTCTCTCCTTGTTATCAACTCCATACTGTCTTAATTGTGCTCACTTTATGGTAAATCTTGACGTTGGGAAGCGCAAGAATTCAAGATTTCTTCTTCAAAGCAACCATGGTTGCTTTTGGTCTTTATATTACCAATAACTACTTAGAACCAGTCGGTCACTTTCCACACACGTATAAAAATGCTTGCTGGGATTGGGTAGAATCTACAGATCATTTGGGGGAAGAACTGACATTTTTATCATATTGAATCTTGCAGTCCCTGTACATTTAGCTAGGACATCTTTAACTTCTCGTCATCAAATCATATACTTTTTAATGTTGAGGTCTTACAAATCTTTCATTATAATTATCCTATAATTTAAAAGGTACCATGGTTAAATAATTATTGATTTGTTACAGATAAGTAGGAATACAAATAATTCTTGTAAGTTGACTTTGTATGTAGCAGCCTTAATTCTTTTGGATTTTTTCATGTATAAAAGGAAGTAGTCTGAAAATAATGACCACTGTCTTCCTTTCCCAATCCTTACACCTTTTTTCCTATGTTTTATTGCACTGACTATGACCTCTGGTACAATGTGGTATGGAAGTACTGATAATGAGCATCTTTGTTTTACACCCACCATCAGAAGGAAAGCTTCCACTGTTTCACCATTAATTATGATGTTTTGTAGGGCTTTTTGGTAAAAAGTCTTTATCAGATTAAGGAGGTTTCTTCTATTACTAATTGGCTAAAAACTTTTATCAAAAAAGAGTACTGAATTTTACCAAATGGTTTTCTGCAAAAACTGAGGTAATCCTTTGGTTTTTCCTTTTTTCTATTAATGTGGTTAATTATATCAATAGAATTTTTTTATTTTTAATCAATTTACTGAGATATGAATGACATGTAAAAAGTTGTACCTATGTAATGCATATAAGTCAGTGAGTCTGGGGATAAGGACATACCCATGAAAGACTGACCACCACCATGAAGATCACAGACATATCTAACACCTCCCAACTTTTCCCCACCCTCTTTAATTTTATTTTTGTGCTAAAAAAATACTTAAGATCAACCCTCTTAGCGAATTTTAAGTATACAATACAACACTGTTAGCTAACCCTTGGTATCACCTCCCCTATTAACTGAGTTCCAAGGAATAAACCAACCTTGCATTACTGGAATAAATCCCACTTGGTCCTAATCTGTCATCTCTTCTCTATTTCTATGGATTCGATTTCCTATTATTTTATTTAGGATATTTCCATCTCTGTTAATGAGAGAGATTTTCCTAGAGTTTTCCTGTATTGTTTTTGTCATATTTTTAAATATCAAGGGTATGTTAGCCTCATAAAACATTTTTCTATTCTCCAGAAGAGTTTTATAAGACTGATGCTATTTTTTTTTTAATCTTTTAATATGTGGAAGCATTCGTTGGTAAAGCCATTTGACCCTGGAGTTTTCCTTGTTTAAGAAAAAAAAATTGAGTTCCGGTTGTGGCACAGCAGAAATGAATCCAACTACTATCCATGAGGACGTGGGTTCAATCCCTGGCCTCGCTCAGTGGGTTGGAGATAAGAGCCTTGCTGTAAGCTGTGGTGTAGGTGGCAGATGCAGCTCCAATTCACCCTCTCGCCTGGGAATTTCCATATGCCCTGGGTGTGGCCCTGGGGAGCAAAAAAAAAAAAAAGGTTGAATTAAAGGTTCAAATATTTTGCTAGGTATAAAACTATTCAGTTTTCTATTTTTCCTCTATTTTGTTGTACATTTCAAGAAATTTGTCTATTACATCCAAATTTTACCTTTACTTCTGAAACATACTTTCATTGGGTACAGATATCTAGGTTAGCAATTATCTCCTTTCTCTACTTTAAAAGGTATCATTCTATCACCCTCTGGCTTTCAGCAGTTTCATTTGGAAAGTGGTCAGTCCTACTGTTGTTCCTTTGAAGGTGTCTTATTTTCCTAATTCCTTTCAAGAGTTTTCTTTTTGGTTTTCAAAAGTTTTATTACAGTGTGCCTACATGTGATTTGCTTTGTATTAATCCCGTTGGGGCTTTCTCAAACGTCTCAGATCTGTGGCCTGACGTCTTTTATAAGTTAAATTCTTGGTTGTTATTCCTTAATATACTGTTTGAACCTCATTCCCTCTCCCCTTTCCTTCTTGGCTCAAGTTACACAAATGTAAGATCTTTTCTTAGTGTCTAATAAATATTTTAAGTTCATTTATGTATTTTTTATCCTTTTATTTTCTCTATACTTCAGGCTAAAGATATTTTATTGAGCTATTTTCCAGGTTACTAATCCCCTCTTCTGCAGTATTTGATTTGTAGCTAAACACCTATTTTAAATAACCAATTCTTGTTTTCATTTCCAGAATTTCATTCTCTTTCTACAGGTTCTAGTTCTTTGGTGAAATTCTCCATCTTGTCATCAATTATCTTGATTATATTAACTCATTATTTTAAAATCAATTTCTAATAACAAAAAAATCTGAATTATCTGTGGGTGTGTGTCTATTGGTTAGTTTTTCTTTCTTGGTTTTCAATCATTTGTCTTGTCTCCTGGCACATATGGCATTTTTTTCTGAAATGTTGGACATCATAGATGTAAAATTATAAGTGCTCTGGAAGATACTCCCTTCTTGTAGAGAAGACTCACTATTTTTTAGCAAACAGAATAGGGAAAGATCTCCTTGAAGCAAACGGAAACTAAGATGATTTGAGGACAGATTTTTGTGCCTTTTTAAAGTAGCACCATCAGCCAAATCCTTCTACTGTGCCTAGAAATTTTAAGGCACAAGATGTATACGACACAATAAGTGAGTTGTACCAGGGTAAAATTTGTTAATTTATTGAGATTAAATGTTTGTTATTGTTGTCTCTATAAAAAGAAAAATATTAAGAAAAGTGGAAAAAAAAAAAAAGGAGTTCCTGTCGTGGCTCAGTGGTTAACGAATCCGACTAAGAACCATGAGGTTGCGGGTTTGATCCCTGGCCTTGCTCAGTGGGTTAAGGATCCGGCATTGCCGTGAGCTATGGTGTAGGTTGCAGACGTGGCTCAGATCCCGCGTTGCTGTGGCTGTGGCCAAGGCCGGCTGCTACAGCGCCTGTTAGACCCCTAGCCTGGGAACCTCCATATGCCACGGGTGCAGCCCTAGATAAGGCAAAAAGACAAAAAAAGAAAGAAAGAAAAGTGGAAACTACTTTAAATCGAATAAATTCCATGTTGTTCCCAAAAAATAAGTAAATAAATAAATAAATAAATGAGTTGTAATTCAATAATGGGTCAAGAGTTCACAGAACTTATAAAATATAAGACTGAAAGTGCTTTGGGCAGCAACCATATTATAGATGTTCTTCCACATACATGTTTATATGAATTTTACCTTTCTTGCTTTTTTTCCTCCACTAATCCTGGTCCCTCTATTTAGAGATGCCCTCCAAATCCCTAAAAAAAAATCCTCCCTGCCACGCACGCGGACACGTACACATTCTACAGCTCAGCTCCCATCAGGAATTCAAGATGATGGTGTAAATAACAGCGAAGTGGAAAGGGAGCGATTTCCTTTCCAGTGCAGCTTCTCAGAACAACAGCTATCAGGGGAAAAGCTTCAAGGCAAAATGGAAGAAAGGAAAATAAAATGAACAGTAACTCATCCTTAAATCAGTTTTACACCTCAAAAAAGGTACCAAATAACCCTAAAATGAATGAGTTTGATACATTTATAAGGAATTAATAAGGAAAGTCATTTAACATTAATTCTAAGACACAAATCACACTGTAAGTGCACAATACTAGGACTGGTTTTTCTTTCGCCAAATGAACTTAACTAAAGAGATGACATTTTCTGCTGAAAGAACAGAATTTTCCTTTCGAATCAGAAAGTCAACAAGAACCCTTAAATTCTGCATTTGTTAAAGTAGTTTCCAAATGTTAAGACCTTCATTAAATCTCCTTAGGGTTTCCTAAACAAAGAAACAAAATCAGGTTTCAAAAATAAGCCTCCCTGAATCCATTCAGGCCTAACAAATGATACCATTCTCTGTCTGTTCCAGGAGGACAGCACACTGTCTGTTATATTCAATATTCAGTGATACAGTCCTTTATCTAGTTCAACATGTATGTCCAAAATAATGCTGAATGAATCATCACATCAATGAATTAAGAGAAAAGGAGATACCAACTGACATAGAAGTACCTCCTTGCTTTAATTCATTACAAAACAAACACATATTTAAAACTACTTTTAAAATAATAATAAAACTGATACCGAAATATTTTCTAAGCTTTTCAGCCTTAACAGAAATACCTTGAAGATGGAAGTATGAACAAAAACCCAAATTCAAGAATTTTCTGATTTTAGGTACTGACTTTTCATCTGTTGCCACACATTGCCCCCATCATGAATTAAATCAGTGTGCTCTGGCCTATTTAGAAATGAGTCATGAATAAAGAAAAATAAATACCACAATTCAGTCCATCTTCCAAAGTAATCTATATCTGCAACATACAGTATTTACAAAGTCCCATGAAGAGTGCTCATCATAGAACATGACTCAGTAAATCGTAGTTGCCACTTTTAATATCATCACTCATTTAGTGGGAATCATTCATAATAAGCAACACAGAAAATACCCAGAAGAAAACTTCATATCAAATACCACTAAAGGGAGTTCCTGTTGTGGCTCAGTGGCAACAAACCATCAACTAGTAACCATGAGGATTCAGGTTTGATCCCTGGCCCCTCGCTCAGTTTTAAGGATCCCACTAAGTGTTGCCATGAGCTGTGGTGCAGGTTGCAGATGTGGCTCAGATCCCATGTTGCTGTGGCTGTGGTGTAGGCCAGCAGCTGCAGCTCTGATTTAACCCCTAGCCTGGGAACGTATACCACAAGCTCAGTCCTAAAAAGAAGAAAAAAAGCAATGTGAACAAAAACAGTATAAAGGCTCTATAATAAGGATGAAAGGAGTTTTCACTGTGGTGCAATGGGTTAAGGATCCAGTTTTGTCTCTGTGGTGGCATGAGTTCGATCCCCAGCCCGCTGCAGTGGGTTAAGGATCCGGTATTGTCACAGCTGCAGCTGCAGCTTGGATTTGATCCTTGGCCTGGGAACTTCCATATGCCACAGGTGCAGCCAAAAAATAAAAAAAAAGAACAAGGATGAAAAACATCTGAAGGTTTTCCAGTTCAGTAAAACAGCAACCTTGAGTTGTCTCCACAACTGTGGAGACACAAAGGAAAGGCTTCCCAGGGTCAAAAACCTGTGGAGCCAGCATTAAAAGATGAGTCGAGGAGAAAGGGAGAGATATATGCGGAGAACTGCAAGGAAAGGAAACAATGTGTGTGACAAGAAAATGAAGGCACGCAGCTGCATCGTACTTATTCAAAGACCTCCATGCTGTGGTACCTAAAGCTAAGGGCATAGTGAAGGCTGCCCAAGAAGGCAGATCATGGTAGGCCATTATGTCACACAAAGGAATAAGAATGTTAATTGGTAATAAAAGGCTAGACGACTCTAATCTGACCTAATATTAACCGAGAAATAGGTGACAGCATCTGGGCCTCGGGGAGAGAACAGACTATCCTAGAACAATTTACTCTACAACCATACTTATTTAACTCTTTAAACCAAAGGAAATTAATATGGAAACAAGTAAAAAAATCCGTAAACAGTAAAGAAGGACCACTACAGAAAACATTTGCAGCCAACATAATCCATCCTTGCTAAACAAAGGGGATAAATTACACCCAGCTCCCTCTGCAAACATCCTGCAAACCTGACTTGATCCAGTGCCATTTTCTCCTGCAATTAAAGTTAGTTCTAAAGAAAGCGAATTTCTGCTCTGTAAGAACACTAATTTTAGTGAATTCACCCTGTGCTTTTCAGTCTCAAAATTTTACATCAAAAGAAACAGTATCGGTCATTTTTCTCATACTGTTTGGAAACACTTAATATTGTTCAAGTACTTATTTCCCACCGACTGTATGTCAGTTACTGGGCAGCTAGATCAAGGGAAAGAAAGTGAAAAAACAAAACTCACATTTAAAAAGCACTTACTTGCCAGACACTACTTTAGGTGACTGCAGCTCATTAATTCTTACCAAAAAAACAGAACTCATATTTATAAATGATGCTCTGAACCTCAAAAGGGTCTAGAATGTGGACCCCAATCTAACTCAAAAAGCCCATGTTCCTGCCAGGATGCCATGAATATAAACAAAATGAAACAACTCTTGCCCCCACCAGCTTAGCCTTGGGAGGAATACATGCTTAGATTCCTTCAAATATATAGCTCCCCTGCCTAAAATATTTTCCTCCTTCCTGAATTTTCACTTGGCAAACTCTCCTTTTAAACTGAAATTTAAATGTCATCTGTTCTAAGAAATTGAACCCATTCCCTTAGGCGGAGCTGTCCCGTCCCCTCCTCTGAACTCTGGCATCTGCGTTCTAATCTCTGTTAAGAAACCTGTCAAACAGCACTATGGGTGCTCTGTTACATACCTGATTTCGGACTGGCCTGCAAGTTGATCAAGAGCAGTCAAATTGCGTTCACCTTTGCTTCCTGGCACTAGCCCAGTGACAAGCACAA
This sequence comes from Catagonus wagneri, assembly GCA_004024745.2. Lineage (NCBI taxonomy): Eukaryota > Metazoa > Chordata > Mammalia > Artiodactyla > Tayassuidae > Catagonus > Catagonus wagneri. The sequence continues at coordinate 5,681,024 of PVHT021183553.1, forward strand.
AGTGGCCAATCCAAAAACACTGAGTAAAGGAATGGATGGTAGAAATTCACCCAAAGAGTAGGGCCAATTTAAACTCTGAGTGTACACAAAGGCCTCTCTGGAAAAGAGTATAATGAAAAGATGGCTCAGGGCAGAAGAATGGGAAATGTCTACAACTGAAGGAGGAAAAAGAGAAATTTAACTATGAAAGAACAAACCAGAAGGGAAGGGGTGGGGGGGACTGGGCTACAGAACTAATAGGGCATAATTACAAAAAAAGATAGAAATCAGTAGTCCTAAACCACTATAGAAATCTTAAGGAAAAATAAAAACTAAGAAAGTGACCAGTGAAAATGCACGGGAGGTCAGTGACAGCCACGAAAAGAACATCGCTAGCAGAATATGAGTTAGAAGCCCAAGTGCAGAGTCCACATCACTCTTGAGAAAGAGGGAGGGGGTCCAAAAAAAGCTGGCGATAAGGAAAGAGGAAAAGAAAGAGGAGAGCATGAAAGAAAAGTCTGCACAAAACAAGGATCTGTACATATAGACAAATTCATCCTGGCCCCGACTTGAGAGTTCAAACTCACTCTTATACTCCTGTACCCAGAAGAAAACTGAAATCACGCCCAACACAAAGTGCCCAAAAGAGAAATAACACGTCTAGGAGAAGTAGCTAATAGGGAAGATTATTAAATCAATATTCAAAGTATCAATAAGATCAAGAGACAGACAGAAGAATTCCCTCTGTGGCACAATGGGATTAGAGGCACCTCTGCAGCAACAGGACACAGGTTTGATTCTGAGCCTGGCACAGTGAGTTAAAGGATACAGTGTTGCTGCAGCTACACATAGGCTGCAACTGTAGCTTGGATCTGATCCCTGGCCTGGGAACTCCATATGCTGTGGGGTGGTGAAAAAAGCAAAAAGCAAAAGAGACAGATGGAAATCAAAAAGGTAAAAAGTAAAGAAATAAATGCAAGGTATTTTATTAATTTAATTATTTAACTAAAGGATGGCTAAGACCTCACAGCACACAAATGTCACTGACTAATTCTTGTAGGCAATGAAGCTAATCTACTTCCTACACTGTATTTCAATAATATACTATTTCAACAACAATAACAGTAATAATAATAAACTTCCAACAACAGCAACAAAATAGCATGGGTAAAATAGCATGGGTATAGCTAACCCTTATTAAGTGCCCGCTATACACACACACACACACACACACACATATTTTTTTGCTTTTTAGGGCCATGCCCGTGGCACAAGGAGGTTCCCAGGCTAGGAGTCTAATCAGAGCTATAGCTGCCGACCTACGCCACAGCCACGCCAGATCCGAGCCGCGTCTGCGACCTACACCACAGCTCACAGCAATGCTGGATAGTTAACCCACTGAGCAAAGCCAGGGATCAAACCCTCAACCTCATGGTTCCTAGTAGGATTTGTTACCCACTGCGCCAGGACAGGAACTCCAGTGCCCACAATATTTTTTTAAAGGGAACTTTTGATGTTCCAGGAGTAACTCACAAAACAACAAGGAATCATCATTTTGCAGTATGTGACAGGGTGCCATTCTGAAATGTCCCAAATAGTGACCTCCATGTGAAAAGGAACAGAAACAAGACAGTTCATACACTGCCCATACAACAGACTACCAAAAACCAAAGACCTTTTCAGGACTAAAACTGTGTTTATATTCACAAGACTAATTCCTTTTGGGTCAGAAAAGTTTGGAGACAGTATATTTTAGTGATCTATATTACAAAAATTATTTTCGTTAAATGTGGAATCATGATATGACCCAACAATTCTGATAGGTCTGTACCCAAGAGAACTGAAACCATGCATTCATACAAAAGCTTGTTTATAAATATACATAGCAGCATTACTCATAATGGTCAAAAAGTAGAAACAACCCAAATGTCCATCAACTGATAAAAAGATAAACAAAACTTGTTGTAGCTAGTGATATACTGTCAGCCACAAAAAAGGACGGTATTGATACATGCTACAATGTGGATAAACCTTGAATATGCTAAGTGAACGCACCAGACCCAAAAAAGGAAAAATATCGTATGACTCCATTTACATGGAATGCCCAGAAGGGAGAAATCTATATGGACAGAAGACTATAGTCGTAAGGTTCTAGGAGGAATAACTACTTAATGGGAACAGGGTTTCTTTCGGGAATGATGAGAATGTTCTGGAATAAGATAGTGGCAATGGTTGTACAACATTGCGAATATATTAAAACCACTGAAACTGCATCCTTTTAACTGGTTAAAGTTTTAATTTTATGTTATGTGAATTTTACCTTAAAAATTAATGATTTTTGGTGTAATCTAACCTTCTCTTACCAAAGTCAAGAAAATATCAGAAGTAAAAGATAATTCCAATTATAAATAATAAACTATTTGATAATATGAGTGCCTTGTTTATTAAAGAACACTATATCCTTTTGATAAACTTCAAATAGAGACATTTTAACAGTTTCAGACTGCTTTTGTTTAAATTTGCTTCTTCTGTGGAGTTCCCATCATGGCGCAGCAGAAAGGAATCAGACTAGGATCATGAGGTTGCGGGTTCAATCCCTGGCCTCGCTCAGTGGGTTAAGGATCCAGCGTTGCTGTGAGCTGTGGTGTGGGTCGCAGATGTGGTTCGGATCTGGCATTGCTGTGGCTGTGGCTGTGGTGTAGGCCGGCAGCTGTGGCTCCAATTCGACCCGTAGCCTGGGAACCTCCATATGCCACAGGTGCAGCCCTAAAAAAGCAAAAAATAAAAATAAAAATTTGTTTCTTCTAGTTCTTTACCCTTTAAGCTATATTCTTCTTTTTCTTTCCAATCCCATCTGATGAAATAACATATGTTACTACAAAAGCATAGGACACAAAGAATAATAATGTTCAAGTTATTAGGAGCTGTTTCATACTTTGGATTATTTCAAAATACAAAATCCTGTACAATAAAATAATTTTTCAACATTCTCTAAGTTTACTTTTCAAAAAGACTTCTATAACATGCTGCAAACTACCAAAATCGGGTCTCAATTAGAGATTTGAGAAAAAAGAAAACCTGTCATAAAAACATGTTTTAAGATAGTATAAGAGGTAAAATTCTTTAGCAAAAAAAATGAATGAAACTAAAGGCTAGTAAGGAATGACATGATTGTTTGAAATTAATATAAAATGATCTCCTAAAAATGGAGAAGAAAGAAAGTTATAGAAAACTTACTGGCATAAAAACAACTCAAGATACAGAATGAAATCTATCTTTTTTCAATAAACTAATTAGTAAGGGTTTTTTCCAACCACAACTATAGGAATAACGTCTCCATCCTTCATTTGCTAGACTTAACCAGGGAAGGGGGAGTCCAGGGTCTAATTCTGCCAAAACAAGGAAATCATTACTTCAAACTTCGGAAGCCCCAACTAGTTACACCACGCTCATGACCCTCCTCCAAGACTAGCTCTAGAAGTGTCAGATATACATTCCTCCGTTCTCTATAGATGCCAAAGTAATTCTTATTTTAAAAGAATAGAAGAGTTAATTCTTTAATCATCACAACAGGGTTTCTCAAAATTAAATGCTCATACACTTGGGAATCTACTTAAAAATGCAGATTCTCATTCAGTGTGCCTCAGGACAGAGCCCGAGATTCTGCCATATTGCCAGTATACAGACCACACTCTGAGCTGACTGGTTTCTCCAGAGCATGTCCCTTTTCCAGCCGTGGCTCCGTGCTCTGCATCCCCAATTATTACGCATTCTCTTACTGGCCAGGTGCAATTTCTTCTGGCATTAAATCTAGTTTATTCCCTGTACCGTGTTCTCAAATTCTCCCTTCGGATCTGTGCTGTGATTTTACTAATTAAATCTCAAGTAATTTGGAAGAGTTCAGAAATCTTTCATTAGAAAGAGACTACTTGGGCAAGAACCTCAATCTCAAGCTCTGCCTCTAAGAAATCTGACCTAAGAGACTACATTTAAGTCAAGTTCCTCTCATATCAAAACAACCGTAACCACACATGTATAACTGAATCACTTTGCTGTACAGCAGAAACTATCACAACACTGTAAATCAACTATACTTCAATAAAACTTTAAAAAATGAAAAAAAGAAAGCAAAACAACCGTAACCATATCTTTGTGTCTCTTATTCTCGAATCACTACCCTTTCTCAGCTTCCCACGTACTCTCCTTCACTCGCTGTGCTTTGGTTTCTGCCTTTTCTACCTTACTAAAGCTGTTCTCATCAGTGTCCTGATGGCTCTACAACAGCCAAGTCTAACTTCTCCTTAAAGTTCCTCACTGGGTCTGCCTGCAACAGGCACAGCTGATCACTTCCTCCTCCAGCAAATGCTCCCTTGTCTTAGGTTCCCAGCCTAACGTTCTCTCCTGGTTTTCCTCGTTCCTCTCTGGCCACCATCCCTCAAACTCCTTTACTGGATCCTCTTCCTCTCCAGGCCCACTAAGAGTTAGCGTTCCTCAGACTCCATCCTCCAGGGTCTTATTGTGCCATAAATCATCCCCAGGCTATTTATTCAAGGGCCACTGAGGTCACCCAAATCTCTGTCTCTAGCCAAGATCTCACTCCTGAACTCCAAATCCTAACATCCAACTGCCTCCTAGCCCTATACACCAATACGTTCCCAGGCCTCACAAACTCAACATGTCCAAACCCATCGCTGCCCCTGTTCCCCTTTGTTACTCAGCAAATGGTGCCATCATCCCCTCAATTCCCTGAGCCTGTATAGAGGAGTCATCCTAGCTTCTTCCTTCTCCCTTGCCTGCTACATTCAATCACCACGTTTTCTTTTATTAAACAGTCTTAATAAATTCATCTCCTCACAATCCACATGGCCACTGTCACTCATCACCTCTCACTGAAACACTCTTAAATAACCTTCTTATCAATCTCCCACCAATCTTACCCCTTTCCTTTAATTCTCCAGGCTACCAACCAAAATGATACTCCACTATGCAAATCTGACTAATCATCCCTCCTCAAAATTCATCAGTGGCTCCCTAATATCTACATGATTCACAGCACAACTCCTTTTATATAGCATGAAAATATTTCACGATATGAATCTCCCCACCTGCCATTTACCAGCTTGGCCTCACCTCCTGCCACTTTATATCCCTATCTTGCATTTTAAGCTCCAAAATACTAAAACATCTCTCATTTTCCAAATCTACCATATTCTCCCTAGTTACCTAAATTCATGACTGTCATGTATATGCCTTAAGTCATTACAGTTTCTGTAAAACATGGAATAATACATATCTATTATAAATATTTAATAAAAATGAACATTTTAACAATAGCGGTAGCAAGCAACAATATCAAATATTACTATTAACGACAAACTCTTCATGGTTTATAAATGTCACCAAATAAATGCCAGTATATTCCCTTAAAACATAACTTCCTTGCCTTTCATTTATAAAAATTACACCTTTAGCTTAATCTGAAGATTAACAAATTCACTTTATATCATGTATTCCTTTTTTTTTTTTTTTGGCCAGGTCCATGGCATGTGGAAATTCCCAGGCCAGGGATCAAACCCATGCCACAGCAGTAACCCAAGCTGCTGCAGTGACAATGCCAGATCCTTAGCCTACTCCACCACCAGGGAATTCCACACATTGTACTTTAAAAGCAAGAATTACCTAAGGAAGGGTGATCTTAAAGACCATCGAGATCATTTTCAGGCATTACTGAATTCTCTTTTCATTAGTGGGGATGAATCTGTAGTAAATGATGTAGAAATTTTTGCCCGATCTCCCTAATGACCAGTGGCATACACTTTTCAGATGACTGGTCAGGAATGCAATGCATAATGAATCTAATTAATCCAGCGTGACAGCCTTTAGTGCAGCTCACCAGATATATCCTGCTACCCCTACTTGCAGGGACTTTGTAGAACTGCACTTTTTGGCCCTCCTGTGGTTGAGGAGGACCAGGTGACTTGATTTGGACAATGAGCAGCAAGCAGAACTGGTGGAGTCATTTTTGGACAAAGCCATTTTAAACGTGGCCCTCCAGGGTTCTATTTCCTTCTGCAACAGAAAAGAGGATGACTTCTGATGACAGCTGTCCCATTTGGCCTGGGCTCTGGACTCACGATCGTGCAAAGCAAAGCCCTAGGTGACTTTGATGGGCAAAGGACACGAGTAAGAAACAAACTATGTCATTCCACACTATAACCTTGTTTACCATACAACTATCCAGCAAGTTACAACCTTGAAGGCATGCATACTGAGACATCAATATTTTATATCATTTTATGTCTGCCATGAGTAAATGTTATCATTGGTAAATTCAAAAGCTGGGAATAGTAAACTTGAGTCATTATATGATCTTGGCCAAACTATAACTCTCAGAATAACAGCAATATATGACATTTCTTGAGCATTTATAATGTGCCGGTATTGCTGTATTTTATCTATATTAACTCATTCCTTACAATGAATGTGAATTTCACCAAACCATCTCCATGGGGTTAAGAAGGAATGAATTAGTTTTCTAGCAAATAATCCTGAAATATTAATTGGGAGTTTCCCAGCACAAATAAGCTACTCTACCCTTAAATGATACATTCCTTATTTCAGACATTTCAATTTGAATTACGGAGATCTGAAGGCATGTTTAAAGCAGGCAAGAACCTGAAGTATTTGATCCCAGAGCTGGCAATAATGAAGAAGAAAAGATGACTGGTAAAAATAGGTTTGTGTATATAACAATTTTGGGTAAATCTGATCATGGTAGTAGATATACCTTACCTACCATACTGCTATGGGCAGAGGCTCCAAAGACCTTCTCCTCCAAGATGAAGTGCCTTCCAAGTCTTTTTCGGGCCTGCCATGCAGGCCAAGAAACCAAACAGTTCTAAGAAATCCTAACTCCACTGGAATTGAGAACAATCCAAAATGATAGTGGTTATATAAGAGATTGGATTAAATATAATCTAGTATGATGGGTGCATATTTAAAGAAGAACTTGGAAGACAAAACTTTAAAACAATCACTTGAAGGAAAAGTTAGTTGTCAAAAGAAACAATTTACTATACTAGACCAATTTCATGTGACCATAAGAAGGTTTGGAACAGCCATTGAAAATCAGGGATTAAATGTGCACTTTGATTTTTTTTGTTGTTTGTTTAATTTAGAACAAGAGTGGTTATTCCTATCAGCACTTCCTTTATTCTTTCAAACCCAAGTTATTTCTTTCTTTCTGTGCCAATCTCTTCCAAACTACCCATCCATATTTCTTTATTTCCTTGCTGAAGCATTAGCACTCTGCATAAAAATACGTTTTCTTAGTAACTGTACAACAGACATGTTAGAAAACACAGAGTAACAGAATAACTGTCTCTGCTTTTCCACCTTTCCTTTTTTTTTTTTTTAAACAGCTTCACCCATGGTATATGGAAGTTCCTGGGCTAGGGGTCGAATCAGAGCTGTAGCTGCAGGCCTACTCCACAGCCATGGCAATTCAGTATCCAAGCCATATCTATGACCACATTGCCTACAGCTTGTGGCAATGCAGTATCCTTAACCCACTGAGCAAGGCCAGAGATCAAACCTGCATCCTCACAGAGACTACACTGGGTCCTCAACCCACTGAGCCACAATGGGAACTCCCATCCTTTTAATTCACAAACTTTGCTCTGTTGTAAGTTAAGTAAAATAATCCTATCCCAAGAGAAAATTAGACTTAGCTCACAATGTGTTTGATTTATTCCCACTGTACCCTGTCAGTACAACGCAGGTGATAAATGAACAGCACTATAGTTTTCCAGTGGGTATCAATATATCAAATCCATTCTAGTCTGTCTTACTATATTTTAAACATTCAGACAAAAGAATTTAGAAGCTAAGTTCCAACAAGAAGAAATTTCATTGAACTCCACCCCTGACTCTTCAGCTAGTTAATTCACAGTTTCACCTAACTTAATTTTAATATATTCTTATCAGCCTCCTTCACTTTGATTTTCTCTGGGCTACTCACTATAGCTGTATCAATTATGTGTACCAATCAAGCAGAGAATTTTTTTTTTCTTTTATGGCCGCTCTGCGGCATATGAAGTTCCCAGACCAGGGATTAGATCCAAGCTGCGGTTGCAACCTAAGCCCAAGCTGCAGCAAAGCTGGATCCTTAATCCACTATGCTGGGCCGGGGCTCGAACCTGTGACCTAGCACTCCCAAGAAGCCGCTCCCACTGTGCCACAGTGGGAACTCCAGGAAATAATATTTAAACAGCTTTGGCTCGCCTAAGGGAGAGCTTAGCTCTAATCCACCTCCAAGAACCAAAACACCAGAGGTGAATTCTGGGTTCCCAAATCACCTTTGGTACAGCCAAAAAAGGCCCAGAATTCCGGCTTTCAAGGCTGGTCTTCTGCTTTGGTTCCTGCTCCCAGTACTGCCCTCCAATTCTCCTAGCTTAGGGATCAAATCTTATTCTTGATTCGCAGCCTAGTGGCTGCCTCTATGAGTCTGCTTATAATAAGCATTCCAGAGATATCTCTGGAATTAGAGCCCTGTCCCAAAACCCCAGAAGGACTCACCTCCTTCAGAAGGCATACACCTACCTTCTGAATAACTGTCACATGCCCCATGAATTTGAGATTTGCTGCCAATAAGCCAGAATGGCATCTGGGTCTGTTAACCCCTTTGATTCTGTGCCTTGATTTGCCTGCATAATTGGGTTAGCTCTCTCAGTTTCTGGTCTACCATGTAGGGCAGATGCCCGATAAGACACATTCCCAAAACCTGCCTCTATAATGCCCTGAGGAGCTACCACATCTCTCCAGTCCTAGGCTATAACCACTCAGTTCACCCGAAGTCTAATTGTTTCTCAATGGTTTGTCTTTTAAGAATAATACTAGGCCTTTGGCTGTTTCAATTGATACAGTCATATTCTTTACCCACGATGGCAACTCAAGATCCTGCCTAAAGCTAAAGCATGTATTAATATTTTCTGGGTTTGTGTTGACTTTTATGATACCTGACAATATCTATTAACAAACAGCAATGAGATTATGAAATGAGATGTGACTCTGAAGCCCAGCTCTGTCATTCCTAGTTACATGTTCCCTAAATAAGTAAGATGTTTAAGTCTAGTCTTCAGGTTTCCCATTCACAAAACTGGGATAGAGATAACAGCAGACTAAAGAACAGCAAGAGGCACTAAATACAGTTCCTGGTACATAGCAGACACTAAAAGCTAGCAATTAGCAGCAGCATCCACAGGTTTTACATATGCTTATTTGCAATGCGCTGTATTAGAGAATTAAGAGAAATAAAATAATAGGATAAATTTATTACAGCTTAAAAAAGATGGAGGACAAGGTTGTTTATGACTATGGAAGATGACCCTGATGGGAAAAAGGAAAGAAAGTAAAAGAGGCAGGGCTAAGATCAAATAAATGGCCATGAGAAGAGTTTACAGAGCAAAGAACAGTATTCTATGAGCTTCAGTAAAGGAGAGGCAATGACCTTAGTCTTCCTGAAGGAAGAGATGGTGATAACAGTTAGTGAAAAGATTTTGCTGGTGTCTAAGAGAGCTGGTTGAGGGCTGCAGACCTGAGCCCGTGGCAGGAAGAGAGAGCCTTACTTTCTATGTCCCTCCCTGAATGGGGAAATTTTCACAATCCTCTCCTGCCAAATCACTCCCAGCCCAAATCATTCTCAGGCTAAAATAAAACCAAACTCTCTCCTCCATTCCCATCCTTCAAACCACAGTTCAGACGTAAACTCCTCAATGAAACCTTCCCCAGTCTCCTCATAGTAACAACATGTACTTCTCCAGCGTGCAAACCACAGTATAATTGTTCCCACCTCTTCCCATCCAGCCCTGGAGCACCTTTAAGAGCAAAGCATGTGACCGATTCGAGTCTGTACCTCCAGCATCTAGCACGGGGCAGGATGGGGGAGGAGGAGAAGCCACCAGGTACCTTGTACTGTTCCTGGCAGAATCATCAAGATTTTGGGGGACATGTCCTTCCACTTTGAAAACCCAAGAAAAGCCACAGACCCTCAGCCTAGAAAAACACATACACACACTCTCACTTTAAAAACACAAACAAGGGGTTCCCATCGTGGCGCAGTGGTTAACGAATCCAACTAGGAACCATGAGGTTGCGGGTTTGATCCCTGCCCTTGCTCAGTGGGTTAACGATCCGGCGTTGCCGTGAGCTGTAGTGTAGGTTGCAGACGCGGCTCGGATCCTGCGTTGCTGTGGCTGCGGCGCAGGCCAGTGGCCACAGCTCCGATTAGACCCCTAGCCTGGGAACCTCCACATGCCGCAGGTGCAGCCATAAAATGACAAAAGGCAAAAAAATAAAAAATAAAAACACAAATAAACAAACTGCCCCAAACTCTTAAGTTCTCAAACAAGAACTTAATTTACCAATTGGCAAAGTAAGGAAACTATCACCAGTCTCATCTACCCTTCATTCAGTATCTGTAATGAAAAATACGCATACATACTAAAAGCATAGAAGAATTCTAAAGTTAAAATTGTTATATAAGAGTAAATTGTTTTTTATTATTACCTCCCAGCTTGATACTTTTACAGCCATCTATTTTGCCAAAAAACATGCTGTGAAATAAATTGACTATTTACGACTACAGCTAAAAGAACTGTTGTTTACACACCCAAGAGGGGTGAGCACAACAAGCGTAAAGAAGCAGAGATGAATAATCCAATTAATTCACATTTGCTCATACCACTGACTACAGATTCCTTGATAACAATATGCTTTTGTGCTAACAAACCTGTAATACAATTGACCAGTATGCTTCGAGACGTTTATACTCTACATGTCAGGGATTCTTGGTGATGGTCTGAATATTCTCTTCTCTCTACTCGGACCCTGTCATCAACAACTGTCACAGGTGGGCTACAGTCAACAGAGCTCCCACTTCTGAAGAGGAAGCTGTAAAATACCTACTCCAAAGAGGCCAAAGAGACAGACCTAACTGGACTGACTTTAACATAAAAAGCAACTGCCAGGCAGTCACTGTGAAGACCTTAAGGAGCTCTACAGACACAGAACAAGCAAGCCTCTACATTTCAATCTTCTGAAAGCTGAAGAGGGCCTATGCACATACTGAGGCAGGGCCTCTGGCATCTCCCCTACCCTACTTCTCCAGCAACCCAAAGGGTAGGGTCCTCCTTGCCAGTCTACACCTTCCTCTCTAGCCACGCTAATCCTTGCTCAACAGGATGCCATTAATAAAGAGAGAGTTCAGGGCCCAGGCTCTCGGGTGGGCTCTGTGTTAGCTTCATGTTTCGTGCTCAGCTATCTTCCTGCCAACCAAGTCCCAGCTCCTGGGTCCAGAGAGTTCAGCCCCAGGCTGCCTAAGTGCCGCCTTCTTCCCCTCCTAACTCACATACTACAGACTCGTTACTCAAAGTAGGGGTACAGAACCAGGAGCACCAATGTTAACTGGGAACTTGTTAGAAATACGCAATTTCTAACAAGTAATTTGGAGTCCCAAATCTACTGAATAGAATTTGCGTTTTAGCAGAATCCCCAGGTGAGTTATTACAGAGAAGCACTAGCCTATAAGACTGGCTTCAGTTCTAACGAGGGATCCTGACATCTGCCTTTCTCAGACAGACACAGCTACCCTCCGCTTTGCTCTGCAAACCCCCCTCGGGAGTACCATCTCCTCTCCAGACTCCTGAATACTACCTACCTTTTTTCCCAAGAGCCATCTGCCCAGAAACCCCAGGGCTACCCATTCCCACACAGGAGAGTGACCACTATGACTCATGATGAGGTGCCTGGCCCACGTGCCGGCACCTCTGAAGGGAGCTCAAAAGCCAAGAGGGCTGCAAAGCTTCTCCTTCCACACCGACTTCCAAGCCTTGGGCACTGCAAAGAAAACCACCAGAGGCTTGTTTAAAATTAAGCTCTGGCACCACTTCTGAGGTCCCAGCCCAAACCCAGCACCCAAGATTTAGGGACACAACGTCCTTTTTCTTTTAACTGGAAAGACACCGTGGTCCTCTCTAGACCCCACAATATTTCTTTCCACAAGGCTGGCTAGAGATCCAGACTGGACAACACAGAGGATAAACAGGAATCTTTTGCATTTTAAGAAGTTTACTGCTGGAGTTCCCATAGTGGAGCAGCAGAAACAAATCTAATATCCACAGGACAGGCGGATCGATCCCTCGATCCCTGGATCCCTGGCCTCGCTCAGTGGGTTAAGGATCCGGCATTGCCGTAAGCTGTGGTGTAGGTCAAAGACGTGGTTTGGATCCCGCGTTGCTGTGGCTGTGGCGGCTACAGCTCCGATTCGACCCCCAAGCCTGGGAACCTCCATATGCTGCGTGTGTGGACATAAAAAGACAAAAAAAAAAGGCGTTTACTGATAACTGGGAAGTAGTTTTCACGCTGTGGAGGAACATTACAAGTTACAGAGAAAAGGATTTCATCCGAAGTTCCTGACTTTGCCCTCTCTGGACTTGCTTCTCATGCTTATTCCTGAGAAGGTTTCACTAAATACCCTTCTTGCTTAAGGGCTGAAAGCATACTGACCTTCCATGAAGCTTCCTCGTACAGCAACAGGTCTGAAAAGGTCATCAAGCAAGGGAGATGGAAAAATGCCTCCCCAAAGTCAAGCAGGTTATATGGATTATGAGAGCCTGAGTTTGTTGATCCCCATTTCTCTTGGACCCCTCTGCCCCTACACCCTCATCAGCCTTTTCTCTAAACCAGGCTCTGGTGAAATCCAACCATCACGGTTCACGCCCCAGGAGATCAGGGACGCAGGCCTCTCTGACCTACTGACCTCTAAAGAGATCCTCTTGGCGACCTTGAAGTGGTGGCTTGTGTCCCGCTGCCTTCTCTAGCCATGCCTCTAGGTGATGTCACCGGCTCACATAGGCTGATAACTCCCAAATTTACATCCCTAGCTTCAGTCTCTTCTTGGAGCTCCAGACTCATGTGTCCAAATATCTTGCTTTGTTTGTTTCTTCATTTTCAGTATGTTTTACAGCTTTAACTGAGGTAAAATTGGCATACAATAAACTACATATATTTAAAGTACACAAGGAGCTCTGTGGCCCAGCAGGTTAAGGATTTGGCATTGTCACTACAGTGGCTCAGGGCACTGTTGTGGTGTGGGTTCAGTCTCTGGCCCAGGAACTTCCACATGCCCCAGGCATAGCCTAAATAAATAAAAGTAAAGTACACAAATTGATTGGTTTGATACACACAATTACGAAACCATCCCAACAGGATAATGAACACGTCCATCACCTCCAAGTTTCCTTCGGGCTCTTGAGTAATAACACATCTCTCCTACTCCCACCCCACCTGGGAACCAATGGTCTGCCTTTGTCATTATAAAGTAATTTGCATTTTCTAGAGTTTTATATAATGGAGTCACACAGAGTGCACTCCTTTTTGTCTAGCTTCTTTCACCCATCATAATTATTTTGAGATTCACCCATGTTACTGCATGTATCAATAGCTTCTTGATTTTTTTTTTTAACTACTGAGTAGTATTCCATTGAATGGAGACACCAAAACTATTTTACATGTTGATGGACATTTGGGTGGCTTCCAGTTTGGGACTATTACTCAAAAAGCTGCTATAAACTTCCACACATAAATCTTTATGTGAACAATACGCCTTAAATTCTCTAGGGTAAATAACCAAGAATGGAATGCCAAGGTCATATTTTTGATATATGCTTAATTTTTAAGAAGCACACAAACTATTTTCCCAAGTGATCGTATATTTTAGATGCCCACCAGCAGCATATGAGAGTTCCAACACTGGTTATGGTCGGTCTTTTTTTTTTTTTTTTTTGCTTTTTAGGGCCGCACCCACAGCATAATGGAGGTTCCCAGGCTAGGGGTCCAGTCAGAGCTACAGTTGCCGGCCTACACCACAGCCACAGAAACACGGGATCCGAGCCACGTCTGCGACCTATACCACTGCTCACCTATACCGGATCCTTAACCCACTGAGCAAGGCCAGGGATCAAACCTGCAACCTCATGGTTCCTAGTTGTATTTGTTTCCCCTGTGCCACAACCAGAACTCTTATGGTCTGTCTTCAATTTCAGACATTCCAGTGATTTTGTAGTAGTGTCTTGTGCTTTTAATTTGCAGTCCATAATGACTAATTATTCTGAGCATATTTACATATGCTTACTTGTCATCCATATATATCATTTAGTAAAGTATCTGTTCAAATCTTTAATACAGTTTTTAATTGGGTTTTTTGTTTGCAAGTTCTTTGTATTCTAGATAAAATTTTTTGGTCAGGTAAATGTTTTGCAAGTATTTTTACCTAGTCTGTTTTTTTCATAACTGTCCACTTAAAAGCAAAAGTTTATAATTCTGTCCTTCAGCCTTGTTAAAATCACTTACTAGTTCTAGTAGCTTTTCTTGTAAATTCTTTACAATTTTATACATAGAAAATCACATAGTCTGGGAATAAAGACAGTTTTACTTCATCCTTTCCAATCTAAATGCTTTTTTCTATTGCTTCATCATGCTGACCATAACCTCCAGGACAATGCTGAATAAAAGGGATGAGAAGTGACATTCTTACTGGAGGAAAAGCATTCACTCTTTCACCACTAAGAATGATGTTAGTTAAGGTACTTATAACTAAAGTACCTCCTAGATATTCTTCACTCATCTGCTAGTCTGCTATGACTTTTTTAATCATGAATGATTGAGGGCTTTCATCAAATACATTTTCTGCATCTATCAAAATGATGGTATTTGATTTAAATATGGGGTTAAGTTTAGTCTGTTAATATGGTGAATTACACCAAACTGCTTTTCAAATATAAAAACAACCCTGTATTCCTGGGATAAACCCCACTTGCTCCCGCTGTATTATTCTTTTAACACTGCTGGATCCTATTTGCTAATACTGTGCCAAGGATTTTTTTCACTTATGTTTGTGAGGAGTGTTGGTTTTTAGCTTTCTTTTCTTATAATGTCTTTTCTGGTTTTTGGTGTTAGGGCAACACTGGCCTCATAGAATGAGTTGGAAAAGGTATCCTGCTCTTGCTTTTTCTGTAAGTGCTTTTGCAGAATAATCAGGGTTATTTTTTTTTCCTTAAAAGTTTGGTGGAATTTATCGTAAGCAAACAATCTAGGCCTCCATATATTCTCAACAGCTCTATGACTAAAAAAAAAAAAAAAACCTCTGCACTTAAGGTCACAGCATTAATCAAAATTATCCTTAAATTTTCGGAAGTTCCCGTTGTGGCTCAGTGGTAATGAGCCCAACTAGTACTTGTGAGGATGTAGGTTTGATCCCTAGCCTGGCTCAGTGGGTTAAGGATCTGGCATTGCCACGAGCTGTGGTGTAGGTCTCAGACGTGGCTCGAATCCCATGTTCCTGTGGCTGTGGCGTAGGCCACTGATTCAACCCCTAGCCAGGGAACTTCGTACCCCTATGCCACAGGTACGGCCCTAAAAAAAACGCAAAAAAAAAATTATCCTTAAATTTGTCTAAGTGTGAGTAGTATTTGTCTCTTCTACTTGTACTCCCTACCAGACTAAAAGCTCCATGATGGCAAAAACTATGTCCATCACGATCATTACTAGTTTTCTTATACCCTACAAATCCCAGACACATAGGTCTTTTTCAATTACTTTAGCCTTATCAGATGAAAAAGAATTTAATTTATTCCTCAACAGAGCTCTGAGATAAGGTAGTACTACCCACAATTCTGGAAAAATTAATTTTAAAAAACTTGAGCTGCTACCATGGGTCAGGCACTATTCTAAGATTTTTACATGTATTCCCATTTAACTATTACAAACCTACAGAGTAGGCACTATGATTAGTCCCATTCTACAGATGAGGTATTTGGAACACAAAGAGGTTACGTAATTCACCCAAGGTTTTCAGAGAAGTGGCAGAGATGAGCCCAGCCTAAAAGTCCATTCTATTAATCTCTCTGCTATAGTATCTCTAACTGAAGAAAACACCAAAGTCCTGAGTCACAACACATTGAGCCAAATAAATAAAGGATATGACATGAAGAATACTAGAAGAAAAATTCAGACTTAGATACTCAAGTTTCCAGTTTTACATGACAATTCAAAAACAAATTGTTGCTACGAATCATTTCAGCACCTGGCCCTATTTAAAACAATACTCAAACAAAACCAAATCTTCCTTTTCAAGACACAGATGGAGAATAAAACCTAGAATATTCTCATACTAAAAACATTTTCACTTGCTACCAGATCTCTGTTCTATAAACACACACAATCTATTTTTATCTGCTATGGGAAGCCCAGTTACCAAACTGAACATCACAGACCTGGATATGTGTTGCCTGGGTTTTGCAGGAGAGGCAGCAGGAATGTATGCAGACTGCCACCATCCCTTTGGCTTTGTCCTTCCAGTTCTCCAAGTGTTAAACATGGGGTAAAAATATCTATCGAGTCTGAATGACCCCGCAAGCTTTTTTTTAATCCTAAAAACTACCAGAAACCAAAGCTAAGCATGTGACAGCAAAGACAGAGCACAGAGGAGGGAACAAGGAGAACTCAAATCATTAGATGTCTGCCCACCAGATGCTTCCATGTCCCAAGCATTCTGTGGCCTGCTTCTGAGGCAACCAAGGGCCTTAGGGGGTCTGTGGCCACTTTAGTTTATGATGTCGCATTGATGCACTGTCAGAATGCAGAAGGCCCTGAGAAGTCTCTAGTTAGAAATGGGAAATTTAACTCACCTTCCACTGCTCCTCTGGAAGCAGCTTCACGACCACCAGATCCCCATTCAAGGCTCTATTACGAGCAACAACTCCATCAATAAAAATGTCTCGATCACCATCCTAGGTTGAAGAAAGAAATAACAGTCAGCTTTTCAATGGAACCCAAAATTACTTCCTTGATTTAAAAATTGTAGACTCTATACCTGTCCACTGACTTAACAGGAACCCTGGCATATAGCCACAAACAGACCTAGAGTAAGCTCAGCCTCCTTGGAACTAACAGAAATGGTGATAAACAC
Organism: Catagonus wagneri; assembly: GCA_004024745.2. Lineage (NCBI taxonomy): Eukaryota > Metazoa > Chordata > Mammalia > Artiodactyla > Tayassuidae > Catagonus > Catagonus wagneri. The sequence goes on from PVHT021183553.1 coordinate 5,698,029, forward strand.
ATAAGATCAGGTTAACATAAGACTAAAACAATCATCAAATAAGAGAAGACCAAAAACAAACCAAAAAAATGGGATGGTGTGCTTTTATAACTGAAATGAGAAAGGAGTAAGTTACCCTTTTTTGTTTTACATAAAATTAAACACATTACTGAAATTTTTTAAGTAGGGGAAATGGTGAAAAAAAAAATAGACAGTCTGCAAGAAAACAGAATGACAACATATAATCCCCTAAGAAAACCAACAAAGAGCAGGAGCAGCAACGAGCTAGCTCCAGGAGGAAACCAGCAAAGTCATACTCCTCCCAGAAAAGTGGCAAAGACAGCAAATTGTGGTTGTTTGTTGCTTCTTGTTTTTTTTTTTTAATTAAGGTATAGTTAATTTATAATATTGTATTAGTTTCAGGTGCACAGCATAGTGATTCAGTAAATTTTTTTAGATTATATTCCATTATAGGTTTTTCTAAGACATTGACTATAATTCCCTGTGCTATTACAGTAAAACCTGGTTGCTTATCTATTTTATACATAATAGTTTGTATCTGTTAATTTCATACTCCTAAAATGTTCCTCAGCTACCTCTGGTAACCATAAATTTGTTTCCTATGTCTGTGAGTCTGTTTCTGTTTTATATATAGATTCATCTGTATTATTTTTTAGAATCCACATATATGGGATATCATATAGTATTTGTCCTTCACTGACTTTGTCTTCACTAAGTATAATATTCTCTAGGTCCATCCATGATTCTGCAAATGACACTATTTCATTCTTTTTTATGGCTGAGTAATATTCCCATGTACATATACCATATCTCCTTAAGCCAATCATCTGTTGATGGGCACTGAGTTGTTTCCATGTCTTGGCTATTATACACAGTGCTGCCATGGACATTGGGATATATGTACCTTTTTGAATTAAACTTTTCCTTTATTCTGGATACATATGCAGGAGTAGGATTGCTGAATCATATGGTAGCTCTATTTTTATTTTTTTAAGGAACCTCCATTTTATTTTCCATAGTGGTACATCAATTTAAATTGCTATCAACAGTGCACAATGGTTCCCTTTACTCCACTCCCTGTCCAGAATTTATTATTTGTAGATTTTTTGATGACGGTCATTCTGACCCTTGTGAGGTTATATTTCATTATAGTTTTTATTTGCATTTCTCTGATAATTAGAAATGTTGGGCATCTTCTCATGTGCCTATTAGCCATCTGCTGGTCTTCTTTAGAAAAATGTCTGTTTAGGTTTTCTGTCCCTTTTTTGATTGAGTTGTTTTTTTAAGGTAGAGTTGTATGAGATGTTTGTGTATTTTGGATATTAACCCTTTGAACCCTTTGTTCAAAACCCATAGTTTGAAAATATTTTCTCCCATTCTGTAGGCTGTCTTTTCATTTTATTGATGGTTTCCTTTGCTGTGTAAAAGCTTTTAAGTTTCATTAGGTCCTATTTGTTTATTTTTGCTTTTATTTCTTTTGCCTTGGGAGAATGACCTAAGAAAATATTGTCAGAGAATGTTTTGCTTATGCTCTCTTCTAAGGGGTTTATGGTGTTGTGTCTTATATTTAGGCCTTTAAACAATTTTGAGTTTATTTTTGTATATGATGTGAGAGAAAGTTCTAACTTCACTGATTTACATGTAGCCGTCCAGCTTCCTCAATACCATCTGTTGAAGAGACTGTCTTTTCTCCACTGTATATTCTTGCTTCCTTTGTCATAGATTACTTGACCATAGGTGCCCTTTATTCTGTCCCATTAATCTATACGTCTTTTTGTGTGTGTGTGCCAATACCATACTATTTTGATTACTGTAGCTCTGTAGTATAGTCTGAAGTCTGGAAGGGTAATACTTCCGGTTTTGTTATTTTTCCTTGGGACTGCTTTGGCAATTCTGGCTCTTTTGTGGTTCCATATAACTTTCAGATGACACGATACTCTATATAGAGAACCCTAAAGTCTCCCCATAAATATTATTATTCATTTATTAAATGACTTCAGCAAGACAGCAGGATAAAAGATTAGTATACAGAAATCTATTGTTTTTTTACATTAATAACGAAGTTTCAGAAAGATTTTTTAAAGTCTCATTTAAAATCACATCAAAAAAATAAAGTACCTAGGAATAAACGTAACCAAGGAACTGAAAGACCTATATGCTAAAAATTAAAAAACACTATGGATAAAGGAAATGGAAGATGATTCAAAGAAATGGAAAGATATTCCATGCTCTTGGATTAAAGAATTAATATTGTTAAAATGCCCATTCTACACAAAGCAATCTAAAAATTTCATGTAATCCCTATCAAAATAGCCATGACATTTTTCACAGAACCAGAACAAATAATCCTACAACAGTGGTTGTTCTTGTGGAGACCTAATTAGAAGGCAAAGAAGAAAAGGAAAGGGAGGTAACATGAGTTTCATAAAGCCTTCCCGTGGTCCTCCTCTCTCATTGACTAAGAAACAGGAGAATTCCCTCCCATAAATGCTGCAAGGCATAGACACCTTCATCCTCGATCACATACTTAAAAACAATCCACCGTAAGCAGTGTAGCCCCAAAGAACTCCCTAAGTATCAACTGCCAAACTTAATTAGGTGCCTGAGTCTTCTTATTAAGCCAAATTACTTTGCAAAAAGTATTATTGGAAAGGTAGCTAAGAAAAGCATGCCTTCCATGAAAAAATTAAATACTTTCAAATTGTTTCATCAACAAACATGCAAACATGTACTCTTATCCTTCCATCCTTCCAGGAGTTTATATTATGTGCTTCTTTTCAGAGGTAAGAGGGGGAGTTCCCACTGTGATGCAGTGGAAACAAATCCGACTAGTATCCATGAGGATGTGGGTTTGATCCCTGGCCTCGCTCAGCTGGTCAGAGATCCAGCGTTGCCATGAGTTGTAGTGTAGGTCACAGACATGGCTTGGATCCCACGTTGCTATGGCTGTGGTGTAGGCTGGCTGCTGTAGCTCCGATTTGACCCCTAGCCTGGGAACTTCCACACGCTATGGGTGTGGCCCTAAAAAAAAAAAAGGAAAGAGAAAAAGAAAAACCAAAGGTAAGAGAGAAGTAAAACATTAATTTTTCTAAAAGGAACTAACAGCAAACAGGCTTGGAAAGCCAGCACTTAAAATTTTCTAAAGAGACATTTGATGTAGAATAGATGTTACACTGAATAGACTGCAGGTGATTACTACGACATTTTCTTATAGAGTTAAAATTAGCATTACAAATTCACCACCACACCCTCCATTCATCACCACACCCTCCAAATGGGATTTCAGAGACTCAATATTTTTTATAGTTTCCAATTACAAACCATTAGAGATCTTTTAGAGCAGTTTTTCTGTTCAATTTCCAATTTACCCATGGGCTAGCAGCTGTGACCTGCACACTTTGCCAAACCTGACCCACCCTAGTCCCTAAGGAATAGCTACTGTGTTAGCCACAAAGACAGAATCACTAGGGAGTTCCCTGGTGGTCTAGTGGTTAGGATTTGGCACTTGCACCACTGCAGCCTAGTTTCAATCCCTGATCTGGAAACTGAGATCTCGCATCAAGCCGCTGCACATCAAAGTCAAAAAAGAAAAAAAAAAGAATCACTTAGCTGACCTCATGACAAACTTCTGAGAGAAATAAGAAAGGTAACCAGTAAACAGTGAACAGCTGAAGTGTGGCACAACATGATCAACTGCATTTTGCAATTTTTAAAAAAGCAACAGGATCTCTTTGAAATCTCTAGATGGAAAATAAAGCTAGCTGCCTAGAGGTCATCCTAACTCAGTATCATGTGTCAGAACATATGCAATGAGATGCCTCTTTCATAAGCAGCTGCATCCTTAGCTTAGAGATATAAGAGGTTAAGATGTTACATGGTACTGTCATGTTTCTATCCCAAGAAATGAAGAAAAGCAGGGCTAAGGTGAACCTCGAATACACACATCTATAGATACTACATCATGACCCAATTTTTACTCCATTCATTCAGATGTCTGAATCTACTGCAGAATCTCTTCTTTGAAAGACACTTGGGAACAGCTCGATATTAAAAGTCTGAGTTGTCCTTCCTAACTACTTTTTAAGGCCAGAGTTCTGTCCTTTATTTGAATGACAGAAAACTTGCTCTACCCATCAGAAAGAACACGAAAAAAAAAAAGGATAATGATCAGCCTGCTTGAAATACAAAGGGTTCTAAGGGTGATCTAACTAAACACTGAAGACGCTGGGGTGGGGAGGACAAGCCAAGTGTGCCGTGACGGCCAGAGCATCCTTCGCGGATGGAACAGCTCCCTCTGGACCACAAATAAATTCCACAGATGTACAAAGAGTGCACCCCATGACAAGCTGCACAAAAAAGCTACAGAACTACTCACACTAATGTAATTCAGAACAGAAACTGCACTTTTTATAAACAGCCAGGTTTTTACCTCTGGTCCATTTCTCCTCTTTATCTTATCCCCAAGTAGGATAAAAAGGTATCTCAATAGTATCAGTTTATCTTTTGCTTTAAAAAGTCAGAGGGGTTTTATTCCTTTTTTTTTTTTTTTGTCTTTTGTTCTTTTAGGGCCGCACCCTCGGCATATGGAGGTTCCTAGGCTAGGGGCCTAATCGGAGCTGTAGCTGCTGGCCTACACCACAGCCACAGCAATGCGGGATCCGAGCCACATCTGCGACCTATACCACAGCTCACGGTAAAGCCAGATCCTCAACCCACTGAGCAAGGCCAGGGATCAAACTCGTAACCTCATGGTTCCTAGTCGGATTTGTTTCCACTGCACCACGACAGGAACTCCCCAGAGGAGTTTTATTATAACTCTATATCTTATGTTTATTGAGAACACCAGGCAGAAGTGACTTATCCCACGTATTTTGGGTTTGTCCTAAGAAAATGAAAACCCCCTTTCTAGCAGTAGAAATTATAATAAACCTAAATAGTGTTCCCAACAAACGAAGTACCTTTTTATAACTGATGATCAATCCACTGTTCCTAGCAGTTCCCATTGTAGCTCAGCAGGTTAAGAACCCAACCAATGTCCATGAGGATTGTGGGTTCTATCCCTGGCCTCACTCAGTGGGTTAAAGATCCGGCATTGCTGCAAGCTGTGGTGTAGGTCGCAGAAGCGGCTTGGATCCCGAGTTGCTGTGACTGTGGCATAGGCCAGTAGCTGCACCTCCAATTTGACCCCTGGCCTGAGAACTTCCATTGTCACATGTGTGGGCCTAAAATTGGAAAAAAAAAAAAAAAAAAAAAAAGGAGTTCCCGTCGTGGCTCAGTGGTTAACAAATCCGACTAGGAACCATGAGGTTGCGGGTTCGATCCCTGGCCTTGCTCAGTGGGTTAAGGATCCGGCGTTGCTGTGAGCTGTGGTGTAGGTTGCAGATGCGGCTCGGATCCCGCGTTGCTGTGGCTGTGGCAAAGGCCGGCAGCTACACCTCCTGTTAGACCCCTAACCTGGGAACCTCCACATGCCACAGGAGCGGCCCTAGAAAAGGCAAAAAGACAAAAAAAAAAAAAAAAAGTCACCATTCCTAGCCTGTTGACATAGGTAGATATTTTAACACAGAGTAAGTTTTCAACTGTTTTTAGAGTTTGTAAGAATAAACCTAAGTACCAAATCTATATACGTAGGTGTAACTGGGTCACCACGCTGTACAGCTGGAAAATTGATAGAAAACTGTAAACCAGCTATAACGGAAAAATGAAAAAAAAAGAATAAAATTAAGTAATTTTCTCTAAAAATTTTAGTATTTTTAAAGTTAAGAGGAAAATTAGACATTTAATCCACCCATTCATTTTTTTTTCTTTTTCTTTTTAGGGCTGTACCCACAGCATATGGAAGTTCCCAAGCTAGGGGTCAGATCAGAGCTACAGCTGCTGGCCTAAACCACAGCCACAGTAACTGGGGATCCAAGCCACGTCTGCAACCTATACCGCAGCTCACAGCAACAGTGGATCCTTAACCCACTGAACTAGGCCAGTGGGATCAAACCTGCACCCTCATGGACACCAGTCAGTACCAATGAGCCACAATGGGAACTCCCACCCTTTCATTTTAGAATTAAGGAAACTGTTTCTTATTGTCAGAGCAGAAGCTAAATATTCTATCAATTCCCATCTTTACTTTCCCTGCTGAAAGCAGGGGACAGGTAACATTCAGGCCCTGGTTCTGACATCTTACCTAAGCTATCTGTGAGCATTTTTCCAGCTCATACCAGTTCACAGTTGACACATACATGAGCTACATACACTCTGAAATCCAGACCAGTGGTGGGATTCATCTACATTTAATTCATTGCCTCTACAATCTCCCCCTTCAATTGCTTTCTAGAATGCTTCTAAAACTCAAAGTTGACCAGAAAACCCACAAAACTAGAATATAGGATTAAACCAGTGTCCAAAACCAGAGTATCTATGATCACAACTGGGCCTTGACACAGCTTCTGTAATCTGTTCTTAATTAAACTTAGAGGTGAGTCATTTATCGTTTTTCTCCCTCCGAGACAATTTTATTACTCTATCAGTGGCCAGATAAGAGAATAAAAGAGGTATAGAAATAACTCAACCCTACTATCACAAATGCATAAAAAATTCTAAACAAGACATGCCAGGAACACAATTTCAAGTACGAGAACAACTTGAGCTTTTGCAGCATCAATAACTTTTGCTTCTTAACTTCTTTTAACAAGCCAGATTGGACAGTGGCAATGCATTATTTGCAAATTTGAATCACATGAATTTAACAGGAACACAACCAGGCCTCTGCTTGAGAGGAGCTCTGCGATGGTCCTCCCCGCCCGTGACCTTCCTCACCCGACGAGGGCTTCTCAGGGCCAAACGGATTGTAACCGGTCCAGAGCCCGCCTCTACGGCACATGCACGCGTCTTCCCCAGGTCTTTCTTCCCGAACGCAGACCACAACACAGGGGAAGCACCTAGACTTGACCGGTGGCTAATAGGTGGGATTTCTCAGGGGTGTGGGCACAGCCTGGATTTGTGGGATAAGCTGCTCGCCTAGATGCATGCAAGCCCCGCGCGGAATGGGGGGAGGAGGAAGCAGCGAAGTAAAGAGGGGACAGGAGCCAGGATTGGGAAAGGAAGATGGGTAGGCTGGAGGTGGACCCTCTCCACGCAGCCACGTTTTAGCACAGAGTTCTGAGGGGAGTTAGAATTCTGTCTGACCTCAAGCATATGGAGGTAGATTTGGCAAGGAATATATTTTGTCATGAGTGCATTTTACTTAACAGTCAGATTTATAACTTTCAAATATTAACTACAAGGTAAATACGGTGTGCTTCCATTTGCACTGTCGTCCTAGGCCATACTCTTGTTAGGAGTTGGCCTAATAGAGATCTAACTTAGGGAAATTCATTCACGTGTACTCAGGGAAGAGAGAAAACAAACAGTAAAATTTTCACAATGTTATATGTAGTTCCACTTATTCCAATTATTGAGAGTAAGCCTCAGTGTACAGTGAGATGGGAGGTTTGAAATCTGCTCAGTTGCCAGGTACCTCTCAGGGAAAATTCCTTATTACACTGGGTGTGATTCTCATGCTTTAAAAAATCCATGTTTTTCACACACTGGGGCTCCTGATATAATTGGGCTTCTTTAACCCAATGAAGAAACAATCATTCTTTCTAATGTGGAGAAAATGCTGGTTATGCTAGACTTATTGGGAGATGGTTTATCTGTCTCCAACATGGCTTATTCCCAAGAGATTTTCATGGTTATTGAATGTGATTTTCACCTTATGAGCAAACTGTGAAATCTGACACCCATACAAACTGTGCTTCCAATGTATGATGGAACCGCTTCCCCAGCTAAGTTGCTACCTCAAAACTGACCCTCAGTTCTACCATCTAAGCACCAGGGTCAGCATATGCACCATGTTCTGTCACAGGAACAGAAGATGACTAAGAAAGAACAATGCGGGGAGTTCCCGTTGTGGCTCAGCAGTAACAAACCCTACTAGTATCCAGGAGGATGCAGGTTCAACCCCTGGCCTTGATCAGTGGGTTTAGCATCCAGCGTTGTCATGAGCTATGGTGTTGGTCACAGACATGACTCAGATCTGGCACTGCTGTGGCTGTGGCGCAGGCCGGCAGACACAGCTCTGATTCGACCCCTAGCCCGGGAACTTCCATGTGCCGCAGGTGAGGAAGGAGGAAGGCAGGAAAGAAGGGAAGCGGGAGGGAAGGAGGGAGGCAGGGAGGGAAAGAACAATGTGACACATGGTAATTCTTTTTTTTTTTAATGGCAGCAAATGGAAATTCCCAGATCAGGGCTTGATCTGAGCCACAGTTGTGACCTATGTCACAGCTGCAGCAATGCCAGCTCCTTTAACCTAATGTGCCAGACCAGGGATCAAACCTGAACCTCTGCAGTGACCCAAGCCATTGTGCTGGATTTTTAACACACTGCACCACAGTGAGAACTCCAAACACATGATACTTTTTATCTAAGCCAGTGGGTAGGCCCTAAACTTGAGATACAAATGTGACTCCTCAGCTTCCGGACAAGGGCAAGGGACTAAAAGGACTAAACTGAGCTTTAGAATAGGTCTTAGGTTATTGTAACAACAACAATACCTATGCAGTACCTGACTGAACTTATATTCTCATTACACCTGTTGTTTCACATAATGAAATACGTTAACTGAAATACATGTACTCCATTTTCTCACCTATAAGCCAAAGTTTCTTTCTATGATTTCTTCCAGAGTGAAAAATCTAATTCTATGGCTATCCTATTTATGGCATCCTGAAAAAGTTGGGTCAAGAATTTAAGAATATTGCTCTCCCAGCTTTGCACAATCAAGCCTTATCCAGAGACCTGCTGCTAATTACATGTCAGAGTGAACTTTCCTTAATCGGAGAGAGCCTGTAAAAATGAGTCATGAGCCTCAGAAAGAGTATAAAGACCCAAGTCCTATCACCTGCATAAAAGTGAGTTAGAAACTCTTATCCACCCACCCCCTCAAAAAAGCATTACACATTATTTTTGGACAAATCTGCAGATTAGCTCATGTAGTAGATTGAAAGTAGATAGCATATTTGTTTAGGAGAGATTAACTTAAATCAGTGGAAAAAGCTATAAATCTTTTTAAGCTTTAAAACCAAGGGCGTCCAATTACAAGAACTAGTGGGTGTCTGTGTGGGTTCAGCCGCTCCCTGCAGCCTAGTAACAAATGCCATCCCTTTCATTTGAAGTGTGATTTTAGGACTGGCAGAAGGGGTTGTTAACCAAAGGTAAATTTTGTTTATTTAAATTTGAAACAAATCCTTGCCCATCCCCAATTTTATTTTACTACTCTGCTTTTTTAGTTAGAATATATAATTTCAGTTTCATGGCACATCTAAAAAATTAAATGTGACACTGGGTTTATTATAAAGTTATTAAACTTACCGGAGAAGGAATGAAGCCTTCATGAAACTTCTTCGGATTAATTCTCAATACACCCTTTAAAATAAAAAATAAATCTGTGAAAATTTAACTAGTTACACACTTGGGATTTTTTCCATACCTATGTTGTTATCCAATGAAAAGTTTTAAAATTAATTAAACAGTTCGATCTGGGAAACAAGTTATGATATATGAGAACTAGTCCCTAAATGCATGAAATACAATTTACATTGACATCCATACCACAGAGTTCCATCAAAAACTGAGAGCTCACATTAGCACCTTGCTGTGAACAGGCAGAGGTGAGAAGCAACAGAGCTTGGCGTGGAGTGGGAAAGTGGAGGCTACTGGGATTTTATGTGCCCCACAGACTGGTCTCCAAATTTAAACCTGTGCTTTAAGAACAAGGTTATCTGGGGACCATGCCTCACTACACAATCGCCTTTTTATTCCCTAAGACCTTTCCACAATCACTTGTTTCTGTGACAATTTTCAAAGTGATACAGGTTGATTTCCAAGTTGAATGCTTAGCCTCGAGTTACTGGATGCATATTTTTCACTCTGGACTCTCTGCACAGCTGAATGAGTCAATAATTCAAAGTGGTCCAGAACCAGCTCTTAATGTAAATGCGAATCCACGCTCCGACAGCCAGGCCACCCAGTCTGCCTTGGACTTCATGTTATTCCAGCACCAAATCAGGGTCTGCTTCTATTTATGCACAGAGTGCAGGTGGGGGCCGTCTTCAATAGCAGTCCAGTATTTAAGGCTCTTGCAGGAAGCTGTAACCCTCCCCACTTACAGCTGCATTTGAAGGTCACTGGAACACATGGATGGAGGCAGTTATTTTCCTAAGAGCCAGACTCAAGGGGGTCTTGAGAAAGTGTTTTAAATAACATTTCCCCCCTAAAATATTGAAAGACTCAAAGATCCACAATTAACAAAATAGGTAAGGGCATAAAATAAAGCAGAAAATAATTCTTTCTTTCACTGATACACTGTGTTTATAGTACAAATTTCCATGCAACAGGTTAACTACTGTGAAATCCCACATAGATTACTACAAATCCTCATTTAGTATTAACTCAATAATAATTTATTGAATTCTGATTATGTGCAAGACCCTGAGAGAAGGTGCAACAGAGACTGATAACCAAGGACAGTTCTGGTCTATAAAGCAAAACATGAAGAATGTCGCAAGTAAGGGGACAGCTTATTTCAGCTTCGGGCACAAGGCAAGGCTCCAGCGATGGTGTCCGACCTAGTCCTTAATGGAGGGGCAGAATCTGAGGATACATTGGAAGGGAAATACAGGCAAGAGTGACTAAGAGCCTAACTAGTCTTCTACCACTGCACTGAAACGGGGCAAGACACAGAGGGGCTGGGAGACCAGGCAGGCGAAGCTCCAGAGGCCAGTTCCCTTTTACACATATCATTGCAATTTCACTTTTAGGAGAGCTCTTTCTTGTTGAGAGGTGGGGGAAAGGCTTATTGCATTCATCCTAAATGCTCACCCACTCTCTCAGTAAGTACTTCCCGCTGCAGAGCAATGACAGGGCTTTCAAGTGAGGGAGGACACTCCACATAACAATAAATTCATCGATTTTGTTAAAATTCATTTTCTGGTCCAAGTTTTTTTTCATTTGCTATTCTTCTATCATCTCTTCAAGCTCAGTGAATGCTTTTGTACTCATGAGGAAGTACAAAGATGAGAATGCCTTCCGGTTTGAAAGTGCCTTTAATGACAGAGTACTCAGAGAGGCCAAGGCTGTGCTCAGAGGAAAGAAATAGGTTGCTCAGGGTTGTATCTTGACTCTATTTTGCGTGTGTGTGTACGGTTTTTTAACTTAGATACAGCTGATGTACAATGCTATATAAATTACAGGTGTACAACAGTGATTCACAATTTTTAAAAGTTATATACTCCATTTATAGTTATAAAATATCTCGGCTCTATTTAAAAGGACAAATATTAAAAGGACGTAAAAGATTCTAGACTAGATTGTCTATCCCAAACATCCTGATATGGAAAAGCATACAGTGAGGGACAGAAGCCATGTTCAAGAAAAACATTTGCAATTTGACTGGAGCATCCTCTTAAGAACTGGACCTCAGGAACAGACCCCCTGAGGGTACAGATCCGACTGAAAAAGAAGAAATTCTAGCAGAGTCCACAGCAGATCTCAGTCACCCCCACAGCCTGACAAAAGAAGCAGTCAGCAATGCACGTCCAAAAACGGCCTTGGAACCGAAAGAGAATTCCAGCAGCCATTTTCTCTTATAGGCCTACCTAAGACCATATTTTTATGATCATCACCTAATCTACCCCAAACCTTCATCCCTCCTCTTCCTCCTCAAACGTTTCCTAGGCCTGGAACTTGATCAGTGAGGCCCCTACATCTCATTTCTGAATGCCCCAGTGCCCCCCTGATCTCCATAGAAACTTGGCTGTGCCGCCCTATGTGATCACTTCCCTTCAAGGGCTCTCAAAGGGAGCACTTTCCTCTGTCCTGTCCCACATATCTCAGGGCCCAGAAGAAGAATATTTCCCCATTTCCCCACTGCAGCCTTAAAATTATTTTCCCCCCATTCTCTCTCAAAATCCCCGACCCTTAGAAGTTCACGGCACTGGCCCCTGCTACACTTCCTTGGTGCCGTCACCTTCAAACCTCCTGATCGTATCCCTGATGTACCCTCTTAGCCCACTCCCTTCCTCTCCTGCACCATTCCCACAAACACTCAGGAGACTTCATGACATGTGGGTGATCAGGACACCCTAGCTAGTCACTCCAGCACACCCACCCTAGCCACTCTCTCCCATGTTCACAGCCGGTATCTTCTCATCATTGCTAATCATACCACCTCCAAACAAGAAAAATCAAAGATCACCCTTTCTGACCACACTCTTCAATCCTTCCAGATCACTTAAGGTAGAAAGCCTGCTTCCACAATTCTCTGTCTTCACCAAGACCTCCAACCCGGAGACCTGGCCACGTTGTCTTATTGTCCTCCCACTATGTTTACCCCCTTCCTTGGCCACCTGGTTGCTGTGGCCTGTCCTTACCTACCATTTTGCCTCTTATATTCAACTAGCAAAGCCTCACTCTCAGTTTACCCCAACCACCTGCCTTCTTCATGCCTACACCCAAGGAGCTGAGTATCACTACAGAAAAATACCACACAACTGGGCTAATGAGCCTAACTTGGCAATCACAAACATGTTTTATTTGGCTTATAGGATATTTGAAAATGCTTAAAGCTGGGGAATTTCACACATAAATATGTATTTCCAAATTTTCTTGCAAAATTAGCTAACTCCACATAGCAGTAACATCCCATTATAGCAAGAAGAACAATCACAAATAACACACCGGCTTAATAACACACAATTGTCAAATAACACACAAGTCACACACTGTTGTAAGAGCTTTATATCTGTCGACTAATTAAACCTCAGATCAACCATGCGAGCTAAGTGCTATTATCCTCTTTTCTTAGAAAATGAGAAAACAGAGGCACTAAGAGGTGCCCGCCTCCACAGCACATCCGAGGCCCAGCAGTCTGGCTCCAGAGTCCTTGCTCTTGAGTCCTGCAGGCTGCCTCTCTGTTCGCCATGCTCACCACCAGGCCTCTTCACTCACTAACACCATCTGCTCCCCTCCCTCCCAGTACCACATTCCAGCCCTCAGTCTCCCCTATTTTGGCTAATGGCAATATCAGCCAGCCAGTTGCTCAAATCAAAAACTCAGGAGTCATCCTTTATGTCTCCCTTTGCCTTACTTTCCATATTTCATCCATCAGTATGTCATGTCAGTACTAGCCCCAACCCCCCCACTTCTCTCCACCTTCCTGCCACCACCCGGTTCACGTCACCTGTCTTCTTGCCTCGTTTGCTCTGACAACCTTCCTTTCACATGGACTCCCAGCTTCCACTCTCATCCATTCATCTCACAGATGCCAGAGAGCTGTTTTAAAAGCATAAAATGGATCATGTCCTCCCGCAGTTTAACACTTGAGTGACTCCCCATCGTTCTTAAAATCCAACTCTCCAACACAGGGTTAGAGCTGTCTAACTCTCCTTTCCCTTTGTTCACTATACCCAACAGGCTTACTTCTTAGCCCTCAAACACAACCAAGCCTTGTCCTGCCTGCCATTCTTCTACTAGCTGATCTCTCTGCCTACAATGCTCTTTTCCCAGTTCTTCAAATGGCTGGCTCATCCTCACCCTTCAAACCTCAGGTCAGAGATGATCACTCCTCAGAGCGGGCTAACCTCCCAATATGAAGTGCTCCCCCCAGTTACTCTCCAGTTACTTTTTCTTACTTCCCTATTACCAGGCATCATGGGCTGCAATTTCCTCTTTCTTTCTTTAGTTGTCTTTGCCTAGCTCTCCCAGGGAACTGCCCACCTTGCTCACTGGTGTATGCTTGGCACTTAGCAGGCAATCTAGAAACATCTGTGCAGCTAATTAATTCATGTCTGCAGAGTTGAAGTTCTCCCACCACCCCTGTATTCATGTTATGAATACCATCTGTTCCTTCTAAATGACAGAGCAGTCCATTGTAATGTCACCATTCTCTTTAACTCACACCCAAATGTTCTCCAGCTGATTTCCCTCTTAACAAATCGTAAAGGTCCCAGATACTCGCCCATCCTGTCCAGTCTTCTTGGACTAGGATTTCCTTCGAGGTCTAATAACAATAACAACTTTATACCATTTTATTCTAGGGGAAAGCTGACTTCATGCCTCAGGCAGGGCCCAGCCTGAACTATTTTTTGCCAAAGAACCAACTGGGAGCATGAAACCAGCCAGTTTTATCACCTTTATACCCGGGTGATTTGGTCATCACCCTAAATGTGAGGCCTCTGCACACTCTCAGTTTCCCCACCGTCTCCCATAACAGTCTCCCAATACTGCACCTGCGGAGAGAGAAAGGACACACAGGCTCTTTGCTTTGAGAGCTCGTTTACCGAAATCGATTTCAAAACTGTATGTATATGATCATGTGTTATTGCTGGTCAATTCAAACACCGGAAAGAGATTTCTTCAGTCTCTGTGGACTCCTCTTCACCACACAGGGCAAAATGCCAATGAAATGTCAAATCATTGGTCAAAGCATTGAAAATAAAATAAAAATATCTTCTACTCCTATTTAAAAACATCTCTCTCTCTCAACATGTTTCCCCTCTGGGTGAGGAAAAGAAAAAGGATATCACAACGTACTTCAGTCTGAATGCAGAAGTCAACAAATGCTTACATCTAATATATATCTTTAATAAGCTTAATTTTCTCCAGAAGCATTCAAATATCTTTTCTTGCCTAGCTTTTTACCTTACCCACCAAGGCCAGCCCAGATGGACTCTGTTTCTCGGCCTATGAAAATCTTATTTACAGTGTTGTATATTTCACACGGTGACCTCATATCTGGAACCCATTCCTTTCCCCATCTGCAAAGAACAACTGTTCTCATCTGCGGGGGGGGGCTCTGGCTGCAGAGTCTCATGATGTCACAGACCAGGAGGAATCACTTACAAACTCCTGGGAAAGAGTTATTATATCGATCAGCTTTTTGTTTTAATATCAAGCAAACAAGTTGCTTCAAAAGCAAAAATTAATGGGAGGGAGCAAAAATAATACTATTGCAGAATATTTCCCTCAATCTCTCTCTATAAATTCTATAACCAAAATTATAAGCAAATCTTCTTCCAAGTTATAACCACCAAGGTTTCTCTTACTCTTCAATACAGTACCTTGGTCCTTTAGTCAGTCAGTTAATAAATATTTATTCAATATAAACGTATTAAGCATCAATCAAATGCCAGGCATTGGGCTAATCTGTGGGAATCAGACACGATCCTGTCCACAAGGAAGTGAACAATCTATTTGAGGAAACCTAAAGGCCAAGAAATGGTAATAAGTTTAGAATAAAGGGTAAAGGAAAAAGTCAGCTTCAGGAAAGTGGTAACAGCTGATTGTGATTGGAGAATTAAAGTGAAGCTTCGCAAAGGGGGTAACATTTAGGTAAGGTCAAGCACGATTACATCAAGAGAGGTTCCAAGCACCAGGAACAGCAGGTCCGGAGTCACAGAGGAATCAAAGAGCACAGCTTTTACAGGCAAAGATCTGATGATCAGGGTGAATGGAGCAGAGAGTACCTGGAAGAGAATGGCAGGAGATGAGAATGGAAAATGCACAGTAGGTCCTCATACACGGAACAAGACAAGGGCCAAGAAACTGGTAGAGAAAATGGAGCTCAGTATGTACGATGAATGACAAACTGCAAATGAATAGATTAATGAATGGACAAATGTCCACATGCAGCTTTCACTTTCCCAAAAGAGGCCTTATCAAGGAAATCCAGGGAAGCTTAAAAAAAAAAAATTGTACCTCTCCAATTAGAACAAGGAACTAATCTGTTAAAAAACAATTTTCCATTCAAGAGTCTACATTAGGAGTTCCCACTGTGGTATAACAGGAACAGGGGCATCTCTGCAGCTCCAGGACACAGGTTCAATCCCCAGCCTGGCACAGTGGGAAAGAGCCTACATTAATCACATGTGCCCTTGACCACAGGTAAATACAAACAGGTGATTAAAAGGATAAAAAGGAAGAGAAGACAATAACAGAAAAGCTGGGCACTCAGAATGAGAGAAAATAGAACATAGTCAACATTTTCAAGTGAACCAGATAACACATGGCAACGATTCTACACTAAACTAAGAATTATAAAATAGACCTAATTCAAAGACTATGTGGCCCCACCTCCCTCTCCATCCCATTACCTGTCTCAGACTTCAAGCCTAGAGAGACCTAAGCTGCTTTACTCCACACTGTTTCACAGCTCACGTGTTCTTTAGTGTCACTGCCTCTCCACACCACCTTCAGTATTCACCGCAGGTGTCACCTCCAGCAAACCCTCCCCTATACCTGGTCACACCTTGATCGGAGCACTTACTGTCGGGGCACATGACAGCCTGCTCTGCTGTGGGCTGTAGGCTCGAGCAGAGGAAGGCAGTCTCACCCACCTTCACCTTGGGAGCACCCTCGTGGTGCACTGCTAACGATAAACTGTTCCTGGCTCACAGCAGATACTCAATAAACATGTGCTGAGCCAAACCGCTGAATTAGCTTGTAAAAATATTTTGTAAACTGTAAAGCACTCAACAGATTTTGTCTCCTCTTTGCCGTTTCCTTTTCAACCTTATTCGCCATCATTCAGCATCCACGCGCTCCAAGCAACCTGAACGCCGATGTTTCCTACAGGCACATCCTGTATCCCACTTCCCTCTGAGCAGCTCACACTGAGCTCCTGCGTAAGGCTCTCTTACCTTCACTTATTCGAACGAACGGCGCCAACACACGGCCTGGCTCTAATGCACCCCTTCCGATAAAGCACTCCTGGACAACGCCAACTGGAAGCAGTGGCTCCCTCCTCTCAAATCCCACCGCAAACTGTCACGGTCTCAGGGCACTTATCACTTGCAGTGCACTGGAGGTCTGAGAGTGGGAAGCACTGGGCCTGGTGTGTCAACATCTCTCTCAAAGTACACAGCACAGAAAAATAAACAGTTTCATGAGTAACAGATTACTTCTGAATCCACACACTCAAGAACATTCAAGGAATAAAGTCTTCTAGTATGTTTTAAGCACCTGGATGAGTGTCCCTCTCTTCAGGCCTTCTGAAACATCCTCCCTGGACATGTAGGTTTCGAATATGCTCTTTTTCTTCCCTCGTGTGTTCCTGTTCTTTGACTTTTTGTCACCTGGCGAAGCATCAACACCATGTGGACCAACCAAAGGAGACACACCTAGAAACATGAGGCAGTAATCAGCCCTTTCCTCAATCAAACATCTCTGACTTTTTAAAACTAGAGACACTTTACCCATTTTTTTTTTAATTTAGAAAGACCAAAAAGAGAATGCAACTCTAATAATGATTCCAAATAGTTATTAAAAAGGAAAAATGGGCAAGGAAACATGAATTAAATGTACACAGATGAGACTTGAATTTGAAACCAGCACCACAATATACACAGAACATAACCCAAATAATGGGTTCAGTATGCTTTGCTGTTTATAGACACAAGCTTTTAAAAATAGGAATTACTAAAAGATCGTCATTTTTCTAGAGGAAATTAAACAGCTGTACTCAATCTAACAATAAATTAAAACAACAAAAAGCCACTCAATTCCAGAATAAATAACACAGGAGAATATTTAACAGGTCACCAAAAGGACTACAGTCCCCCCTCGACCCTAAGCCCCGCCCTAGGCCTCCATTCCACTTTTATTTCAGGTCTCCAGTTGCTGGTGTAGGTTCCATTTTCCTTTTACTACCTCTGGGGGTCCCCAGGGGCCGGACGTTCAGCCGGTAGTCGGGGTGGCTCATCACTGGTTCCAAGGTGACCTCTTCTCTCCAGATCCAGGAGGGCCTCCACTGCTAGGCTCAGAGATCTTCCTGCCTTGAGCAGCGCAGCTGTCACTAGCTGAAACCAAAGAGAGACTGGTGACTGAAGAACAGTTATCTTGAAGCCTCCTCTGTGCTCTTGGAAATTTAGGACCTGGATGGCAAAGGCAATATGATGTCCCCTCTGGGTCCTGGCATCACTTTCTCCTAGGTGGTGAGTTGAGTACACCATCTGTCTCAAGTTTCTTTTCTTTTTTCTTTCTTTCTTTCTTTCTTTTTTTTTTTTTTTTTTTTTTGCTATTTTAGGGCCACGCCCATGGCATATGGAAGTTCCCAGGCTAGGGGTCGAATCAGAGCTACAGCTGCCAGCCTATGCCACAGCCACAGCCACAGGGACAGCAACACCAGATCCGAGTCTCATCTGTGACCTACAACACAGCTCACAGCAATGCCACATCCTTAACCCACTGAGAAAGGCCAGGGATCGAACCTGCATCCTCATGGATCCTAGTCAGATACGTTAACTGCTGAGCTGAAAAGGGAATTCCTTGAGTTTCTTTTCAAGGCCTCCAACCTCATGGGTATCACCAGCCTCCTTATTTGGGCCACTTAAACCAAAAACCTCTAGGGCGTCGAGGTGGAAATTAAGGAGTTCTGAGGTTCTATTCAGCTTGTGGAATAAATGCACGAGAGCAGGAGGGAATATAGTTTTGAAAAATGGTATAAAGATTGAGGACCTAAAGTCTATATTGAAATGGGTACTAAACTAGGGCTCATGAGATGTGGCATTTATGAAGTTTAACCCTACACAAATGACGTTTCTCTATAAAACCAAATAAATCAATTCTTTAGAAATCATCAACATAACCTAATTCATTGCCACAACCTGATGTCCAGAGCCCTGCAGGGAACCCCAGATGATTCACAAGCTTTCCCAAAAAAGGCAGTATTGTAGCTAGACGTCAATCTCCCTATGCCTGCCTGCCACCAAGTCAAACCAGTCATCTGACCAAAGGCTCAGGGAGCTGATCCTAAGGAAGACAAGGCAGCTGCCTGGATCCACGGACAGGAACATGGGGCCCTGCAGCTGCCCACCACCCCACCCCAGCTTCCACCTGCATACCGGACGTGTCATCGCAACTTCTTCTTTCTACTCTCTGCTGGCCACCCGCCCAGGTTTCAAGCCTATACTTGCAAATTTCCAAAGTCCGGGTGGGCAGCCTGCTTTCCCATAAAATGGATCAAGATGTCATTCTGAACACTAGCTTCCATTTCCTCTAAATTTCCCACACACATCCTTCACCAAAATGATGTAACTTTTCTTTAAACTGAAATACTAATTCAGCAGACAGAGGGTAATAGGCCACTTAGTAAGACATGAAGAGATTCAGAGACCAAGTCAAAAAGTTTTAAGAAGGGAGAAAAACAGATGGTCTTAAATAAACAACAGAGTAGTGGGAAAGGAACACGGGGGAGACCAGACCATCTGCTGGTTTCATTCAGAAATGCACTCAGCCACTCCTTATGTCAACAGTTATTTCTGCAAGGCACTACACTAGGCACAATGAGGGATACAAAAGGTAATTAGATTTATAAAACTAATACTGAAATAATATAAGCTGAGGAAAGCTAAATACTTTTAAGTATGGGTAGATGTACATATGATGGAGGAGAGTATCTCCAAGTCAGGAATGCTGAGGGAGCTTTAGGAAAGATTTTAAGGAAAAACTGAGAATGTGAGAAAAGCATACTGCTGGCAGAAAGACACAAATATAGAGGCACAAACAGAAAAACAGGCAGATTCTTGCAACATTAATTCCATTTGGATAAAGTCCAGCCTATCCAAATAGAGACAGTGGCAAGGAAAATAAAACAAGTTGGAAGGTCTAGAAAACCAGCCCCGTTTTTAAAGGCAGTGGGGAATTTCTGAAGCATGAATGAGCAGAAGAGGAGAACAAGAGATCAGAGTTGTGTTTTAGGAAAAGTTAACCTGGCACAGCATTCAGAGTCATCTGTAGTTGAAAAAGGCTGGCGGCAGGTACACCTTAGGAAAGAAACAGAACGGACCAGGCAAGAGGAAAGGAAAACCTGAACTAGAACTGGAGCTGCAGACACTGAAACAAAGAGCCCCTAAACACGGTATTACACAGGACAAACTGCCACACTTGGCAACTGGCCTAATTGAGGGTGAGCAAGGAGACAGTAACTGTGTGAGATTTCAAGTCAGGAGACTGGGAGGTGACAAGATCCCTAAGGTAGAGAAGGTGATGAATTCTGCGTGCGTACCGTATACCTCCACAGGGCACCGCACGCCTCTGCATACACCTCGCCACATGCAAGTACATACTTCTACATCAAATACTAAGACGAAGCATAACTTAGATAAATTAGCCTACAATTTATATAAAGATGATAACCCAAAGTTTTACAGAATGGAAGAGATTGCCCAAAAAGGGAAAGCTGACACAGAAGAAGGCTGAGGACAGAATCTGGATTAGAGCAACTTTTAGGAAAAGCAAAGAGGAAGAAGTAGAAAACAGTAACGAACCTGACTAGTAACTGTAACACCATTGCTCGCACAGGACCTTGGAGAGAAGAGGTAGGTGCCCCACAATCACTCCCTAAATGACGGCCTGAGTTCGCTTTCATGGACAAGCAGTGAGAACACCAAGCAAAGCAGGGTCATTCGGGGAAATCATATTAAAAACAAATTGAAAAAGAATGGAAAACACAGGACCTAGGAAACCAAGTTGGTAAGAATAAGTCAGATGAGGTGAGCAGAAAGTCAAAAATCTGCCTTTGGGAGTTCCCCTTGTGGCTCAGCAGAAACAAATCCGACTAGTATCCATGAGGTTGCAGGCCTTGCTCCGTGAGTTAAGAATCCGGCAATGCAGTGAGCTGCGGTGTACATCACAGACTCGGCTAGGATCCCGTGTTGCTGTGGCTGTGGTATAGGCCAGCAGCTGCAGTTCCAATTCAACCCCTAGCCTGGGAACTTCCATATGCCACGGGTGCAGCCCTAAAAAGCAAAAATTAATTAATTAATTAAAATAAATTAAAAACCCAGTCTTGGAGTGCCTCCTCAGTGTCTGTGCCCTGGGCATCTCATTTGCCTTATCCTAGTCACAGCCTTATGAGTGAGTAGCAAGAGCAGAAGAAATTTATGAACCTGGGTACTGAAGGAAACTCAAGGAGATAAAGTCAGAAGAGAGGTTTAAAGAGAAAAGATTAAGCCTATTCAGAAGCTATGATGGAGCCAATGGAAAGAAAGAGATGGTAAAAAGAAGTAAAAGAGGATATAATTAATAGAAAAAAGAAAAAAAGAGGATAGGGTTAAAAATAAATCTCACTGAAATTTTTTTTTTGTCTTTTTGCCTTATCTAGGGCGGCGTCCACGGCACATGGAGGTTCCCAGGCTAGGGGTCTATCAGGAGCTGTAGCTGCCGGCCTTCGCCACAGCCACAGCCACAGCAACGCGGGATCCAAGCCGCGCCTGTAATCTACACCACAGCTCACAGCAACACCGGATTCTTAACCCACTGAGCAAGGCCAGGGATCGAACCCGCAACCTCATGGTTCCTAGTCGGATTCGTTAACCACTGAGCCACGACGGGAACTACATCACTGAAATTTTTAAAATAAACAATTTACATTACAAATAAGTGGGAAACACATGAAATAGTTAAGTAACATTAAGACACTACTTAATACCATTTTTAAAAAATAGATCCCTACTTTATAACATATTCTAAAATAAAATTTAGTTTAACTGTTTAAAAACAAGACAAAGCAACAGAGGGAGAAGGCAAGGGAAAGGACCCCCAGAATGGCTGAATGAGGAGTTTGACAAATATTATCCCCAACCATAAAAACAAACAAAATTATCAAAACCAACCATGTAAGGACCCCGATACTAGCCAAAAGCAAACAATGAACTGAGAAGTGTTCATTCAAGAAAATCTACCGCATGTCAGTAAGAGCAGCGGAAACGTGCAGTGATATAGCTGGGGGTTCTCACTGTCCTACATCTGCTCCCAGCTCCTGGGTGAGGAAGTCCTACAGGACAGGGCGGGAGTGATGACTGGCAGCCCCACTGCCGGAGAGAGAGCTCGGTTTATCTGAAGAAGCGCAGGAGTACCATGCCCGCGGGCGTTTTCAAAAACAACAGTGATTCAAGGGGCAAAAAATCAGGAAAGGCAAATATCACAGCTAGTCTGAGTTTGCAATACTAGTTAGGGCAAGCAATGGATCAGCAGGGCAAGCAATGGATCAGCAGACCAATCAGAAATTTAGCAGGGAAAATCAAGGAATGAGACAACCAAGGTGCACCTTGATAAGAATCTACTTTTTACTGCTACACACGCATTTAATACTGTAAACATACAGGAAAGAAATGAGGGAGCCCTAGAAAGCCACTCATCCCTGGATGAACGTGAGCCTGGCAAACACAGAAAGCAAAAGCCAGGGCTAACTTGTAAACTGCCTTAATTTTGTATGCACTTCCTAAGTCTCACCAGGATCAGTGACAAAGGGTGGAGGACTCATTGTTTCAAGGAGTTTACACATAACTTCTGACTAATCATAGGTTGACCACTAAGATATACTGACTCAAAGTCAACCACCAGAAAGTCACACTTAAAAATAAGAAAGAACTGAAGAGAGACATAAGCAGCTACACACCA
Source organism: Catagonus wagneri (assembly GCA_004024745.2). Taxonomy (NCBI): domain Eukaryota; kingdom Metazoa; phylum Chordata; class Mammalia; order Artiodactyla; family Tayassuidae; genus Catagonus; species Catagonus wagneri. The sequence continues at coordinate 5,720,523 of PVHT021183553.1, forward strand.
CAGAATTAGCCCATGCAAACCACTAAACAAACAAAAAGAGCAACTGCCACCATCTCTGGAGGAAAAGGAATCAGAATGCAGAATATATTATCAAAAGCATCCCAATTTCAACAAAAAAATTATAAGATATGCAAGAAAACCCATAAAAGTGGGACCCATACACTGGGGCTAGGCAGAGTTGCAAAAAAAAATTCTCTCTAAGGAAGCCTAGATTTTGGATTTAGGCAACAAAGGCTTCAAAGCAGCTATTATAAATATTCAAAGAACTAAATATTCCATTTTTAAAGGTAAGTATGATGACAATGGCTCATCAAATAAAATATATTAATAGATGGAAATTATTTTTTAAAAAAAAAGAACCAAATCGGAATTCCTGTCGTGGCTCAGCAGTAACAAACCTGACTAAGATCCATGAGGATGTGGGTTTGATCCCCAGCCTCATTCAGCGGGTTAAGGATCTGGGGTTGCTGTGAGCTGTGGTGTAGGCCACAGACGTGACTCGGACCCCATGTTGGTGTGGCTATGGTGCAGGCCAGCAGCTGCAGCTCCAACTTGATCCCTAGCCCAGGAACTTCCATATGCCATGGGTGCAGCCCTAAGAAGACAAAAAAATAAAGGGAAATTTCAAGTTGAAAGAATAACTGAAATGAAAATTTCATTTGAGGATCTCAACAGCAGATCTGAGCTAGTAGAAGAAAGGATCAATAAACATATAAAAACAGATAAATCAAGATTATCCAAACTGGGGAGTTCCCATTGTGGCTCAGTGGTTAATGAATCCGACTAGAAACCATTAGGTTGCGGGTTCTATCCCTGGCCTTGCTCAGTGGGTTAAGGATCCGGCGTTGCTGTGAGCTGTGGTGTAGGTTGCAGACGCGGCTCGGATCCCGCGTTGCTGTGGCTGTGGTGAAGGCCGGCAGCTACAGCTTCTACTAGACCCCTAGCCTGGGAACCTCCATATGCCACAGGTGCGGCCCAAATAAGGCAAAAAGACCAAAAAAAAAAAAAGAGAGAGATAGAGAGAGATTATCCAAACTCAATAAAACAAAAATGGTAAAAAAATATTTTTTAAATTCAAATTTAGGATTTGTGATCGAGTCTGGCTCCATTTTTTGATGTTTTTCCACTAACTTCTCTTAAGTCTCTTATGCCTCACCTCCCCCTTCCCTTTAAACCCATCTTGGACAGGCTGATAAGAAAGTCTACAGCAGCCCCACCTTTTTTGGCACAAGAGGAAAATTCAAATTTCACAATTCCCCAGTCTGCACATGAAGACCTTCTCTACAGTCCCTAACCACTATAAATGCCTAATTCACTCCTGCCTGACTCAAAGCAGGCCAGACATGCTTATACCCACCTTACTCTCCCTAGGAGTCTTTTGGGTGAGTAACAAATTTTCTCTCAAATTCTCTGATGTACAGAGTGCAATCAGTACGGACATCTTACTAAGAATGGGTCAATTCCACTTCCACAGGTTAACTACAAAACAAGAATGAAAGAGGGACATGTACTAATTTTATAGAAATGAAAATAATTTTTAGGGAATCAATGAAACCACTTTATGCCAACTAGGCAACTTAGATGAAATGGACAAAATCCTAGAAAGATACAAATGATTGAAGCTAATTCAAGAAGAAATCAAAAAATTTTTTTCCTTTTTAGGGCCACACCCACAGCATATGGAGGTTCCCAGGCTAAGGGTCAAATCAGAGCCACAACTGCTGGCCTACGCCATAGCCACAGCAACGTGGGATCCAAGCCACATCTGCAACCTAAACCACAGCTCACAGCAACGCTGGATTCCCCGATACACTAGACGAGGCCAGGGATCGAACCCACAACCTCATGGTTCCTAGCTGGATTCATTTCTGCTGTGCCACAACAGGAACTCCCAGAAAATTTAAACAGACATACAAAAACAAATCAAATTAATAAATTTTAAATCTCGTAGCTTGCTACCACTGATGAATTCTACCAAAAAGTGAAAGAAAAAAATAAGACCAATCCTTTTCAAACTCTTCAAAAAAATAGGGTAAACTAATTCTATGAGAAGAGTATTCCCCCTGATATTAAAGGCATACAAAGACATCACACGAAAAATTAACATTTAAATAACTTTAATTTTAAATTTTCTTTTTGGACCAGTTTTATTAATTTGCATTTTTTTTTGTCTTTTTTGCCTTATCTAGGGCCGCACCCGTGGCATATGGAGGTTCCCAGGCTAGGGGTCTAACAGGAGCTGTAGCCACTGACCTTCGCCACAGCCACAGCAATGCGGGATCCGAGTCGCATCTGCAACCTACACCAGAGCTCACGGCAATGCCAGATCCTTAACCCACTGAGCAAGGCCAGGGATTGAACCTGCAACCTCATGGTTCCCAGTCGGATTCGTTAACCACTGAGCCACGATGGGAACTCCCTAATTTGCATTTTTAGGCATCTGTCAACTTCACCTATAGGTTCCCTTTTTTTTGGGGGGGGGGAATGCTGTTCAAAAATATCCTCACAGTTTTGTTAATAGTAGTACTGTCCTTCCTGAAATGATGGGAATTTTGTATATCTGTGCTACCCAATATGATAACCACTAGTCACACTGTGTCTTCCAAGCATTTTAAAGAGTGGCTAATGGAACTGAAAACCTGTCAAGTCTGAAACATCTGTATTTCATCTTTATATCTGTAGGATAGTACTGCAGTCTTTAAATTCTAGATTGTTAGTTATTCTCTCTAATGCAAAGATATCATTCCATTGTCTTCTGGCCTCCATTGTGTCCGCTGAGAAGTCAGCTGCTGGTTGGCTTATTTGTTCTTTGAAAGTGTACTCTTCCCTCTCCCCATCTCTGGAAGCTTTTGAAAAATTTTCTTTGTCTTCAGTTTTCTCATCACTAAAATAGTGTTATACTCTCAGTTATTTTCTCCCAGGCATGGATTTCTTTTTATCCTGCTTGGTATTAAGAGGGTTTTGAGAATCTATTGCTTGATAAATTTCAACAGTTATGGAAAGTTTCCAGTAAACCTCTTTCAATATCACTTCTGCTCCATTCTCTCTTACCCCTTTTCTAGGACTTCAATTACACACTTTTGACCTTATCAATGTCTTGATGTCTCCCTCAATATAGCTTCCATAATTCTCCATTTCATTAATTCTCTCTTCAGCTCTAATCTAATCTACTGTTGAATCCATCAAGTTCTTAATTTCAGTTATTATGTTTTCAAGTCTAGATTTTTCATTTCATTCTTTTGAAAGTATTCAGTTCTCTATGGAAAATGGTGAATCTTCTCTTTTGGCTCTTTGTACAAGGTAAGAATAGCTATATTAAAGTTGGTTTCTAAAAATCCCAATATCAGGAATCCCTACTGATCTAATATTATCTTCTGATGCTTCCAATTGATTTTGTTCATGTTGTTTGATCATGTGCCACATTTTTTTATGATGGGCTGGACATTATATTTGTAAAATGTTTGTAGTAATAATTTGAGGCCTAATATAATGTTATCATCTTCCAAACAGGATTTACATCAGCTTTTGCCAATCCACTGAGATAAATGCAACAAATTATTTTAATCTTTTTTCAGGGTTTAAATGTATTCAAAGTATAGTTGCAGCTCTTATAAAGGCCTATCTACATGCAGTTCACTCTTATATAGGTGTATCTACAATCCCCATTAAGACTGGGTTCACCAGGGCGACACACTCCCCACATGAGCAGGGCCTAAATTCTAATCCTTATCTCTCTGGCCCCAGGAGATTATCAAATGCACCATTCAGTTTTTCAGCTTTAGTCTTTCAGGTTATCTCTCCAAAGATTAGTAAACATCTGTGGGAGACAACCCGAAACACCAGCTTTATCTTCCTAAGCCTTTATTCTCTCCTAGATATTCATTCTTATTACCTCTCAAAAATACTTCAACGTTCCCTCTCCCCTTTGGTGGGGGGATGGCAGTAGTTAGCCTTTTTAGTTGTTCTCAGAAGGAAGATTCATATCCAATTATTTTCTATAACTGGAAATGGAAGTGTCAACCTTACCCTTAACTCTCTCATTCACAGTCAATTCCTTCAATTCCCACATCTTCCCATATAGAGTCACCATTCTTCATCTCTGACAAAAACTCTCTATGATTTCACCTATCCTCTCTTCCCTTCCTGAATGAGAGGAAGAAATGTTCCAACATGTTTACAACCTATTCTCCTCAATATGTGTTTTTCATTCAGTTTTTATCCACCCACTTTAGCACTCTGCCATACTCACTATCCTCTCCACAGTAGCCTCCCCAATAAAATACAACCAAATGAGGAATCTGGCCCTGCTCTCATTCTACACACCTCGGGCTACCAGGTACCATTCCATTCTCATTCCCATCTCTGTCAAAGTTTGAAAATGAGATCTAGACTCATAAGTTTCCCCATTACATAATTTTACACACACACACACCCACCCAGAATATTAATTTTGTCCTCATCTCTACAATGAAATGAGGCTTTTGATATTCTGGGGGGGGGGGGGGGATTCTCATCACTAAAACAATGCTATAGTTTCAGTTATTTTCTCCCAGGCCTCCCCCTAGAACAGGATGCCACTGATCAGCCTCTTGAACTACACATTCTTCTCCACTGACATCCAGGACACAGCAGTGTCTTGGTTCCTCTAACTCTCCCTACAATTTTCAGATTTCCTTGCTGACTCCTCTTTTTTCACTTCCCTCTTCAGTTCCTAATATTATTAAGCCTCATCTCACTTCTCTGTTAAAAGAGTTTCAAATCTACAGCTCCAAACTTTCTCTGTGAAGTTCTTCTTTAACTTTCCAATTTCCTGCTGAATAATATTGGCAAGCACTTTGAATGCAACATGTTTCTAATTCAAGTTATTAACTGTCCTCAAACCAGATTTTCTGCCTTCATACTGCATTCAGATTAATGACATCATTACCATCTCTATCAAGCAAACAGTAGTCAGCTAATTTCCTTCTCTGCATTAATAATATTCTATTACCAAATTCTGTCTATTCTGTCTTCAAAATGTATCTTAAACAGATTCCTTCCTTTCCAACTTGATTAGCACCATCTGAATTCAGACTGTTGCAAAACTACAGCCTCAAGATGACAACAGGTCTCTCAACCACTAATATCTTTTCTTCAATCCACATTCCACTTAAAACACACAAGGTATTTTCTGAACAGCATTTCCAAAACCCCTCAGTGTTCTTCAGTGCAATTCTGTAATCTAACCTACTGTAATGGCTAACTTTATGTGTCAACTTCAGCAGATCCCAGGATGCCCAGATATTTGGCTAAATATTATTTCAGAGTCTATCTGTGAAAATGTTTCTGGATGAAATTAGCATTGAATTGGTAGATTTAGTAAAGCAGTTCACACTCTCAGGCATCTTACAACATCCTGAGGGACTGAGAAAAACAAAAAGGAAGAGAAAGGAAGAATTTGGCCCTTCCAGTTTGATTACTTGAGCTAGGACACTGATCTTCTCCTGCCCTCAGCATTCCTGGTTCTCAGTCCTTCAGGCTCAGACTGAATTACGCCACCTACTTTTCTAGGTCTCTACCTTGCAGAAAGCAGATTATGGGACTTCTCAGCCTCCATGACTGCATGAACCAATCCTTAAAATAAATACCTTCCTATATCCATGTCCTAGTGGTTTTCTCTAAAGCTCTAACTAATATACCTATCTTCCAGGTCTCATCTCTTATTAAAGGTGTTTCAGTATCATACCATGTGAATTTCTGATGAAAATGACAAATTGGGAAAGCCCATGCACAGCATCAAAGATGGAAAAATGACTTAAAACCAAAAATTGGGGGTTCAGTCAAGATGGTAGAGTAGGAATACTATTAAACCTATAAAGAAGAGCTAATACATATCCTTCTCAAACTATCCCAAAAAGCTGACGAGGATAGAACACTCCCAAATTCATTCTACAAGACCACCATTATCCTGATGCCAAAACTAGACAAAAGACATTACAAAAAAAAGAAGACTGCAGGCCAATATCTTGGATGAATATAGATGCAAAAATCCTCAACAAAATGTTAGCAAACTAAATCCAACAATATATAAGAAGAATCATATACCAAGATACAGTGGGATTTATTCTAGGGATGAAAGCAAGAATGGTTCAATATTCACAAATCAATCAATACGATATACCACATTAACAAAATGAAGGGGAAAAAAATCACATGATCATCTCGAGACACAGAAAAAGCATCTGACAAAACTCAACATCCCTCCATGATAGAAACTCTCCCCAAAGTGAGTATAGAGGGACTATACATCAACGTAATAAAAGCCATTTACAACAAACACACAGCCAACATAACATTTAATGGTGAAGAACTGAAAGCCTTCCCACTAAGTTCAGGAGCAAGTCAAGGATACCCACTCTCACCACTTCTATTCAACACAGTATTGGAAGTCATAGCCAGAGCAATCAACAGAAATAAAACACATTCAAATTAGAAGGGAAGAAGTAAAACTGTCACTATTTGCAGATGACATGATACTGCATAGACAAATCAAAAGTCTCTATCAAAAAGTTACCGGAACTAATAAATGAATTCAGTAAAGTTGAAGGATACAAGGTTAAGATACAAAAATATATTGCTTTTCTGTACATTACAATGATCTATCAGAAAGAGAAAGCAAAAGAAGACTTTAAAATTACAGCAAAAAGAATAAAATAAACTTAACCAAGGAGATTAAAGACCTAAACGCTGAGACTTTTATAAAACACTGATAAAGGAAATTGAAGACGATACAAAGAAAAGTCCATTTCCACTGGATTGGAAGAATTAATATTGTTAAAATGGCCATACTACCCAAGGCCATCTAAAGATTCAATGCAATCCCTATCAAATTACCAATGGCATTTTATACAGAACTAGAAGAAATAATTTTAAAATCTGTATGGAAACATGAAAGTCCCCAAATAGCCAAAACAGTCTTGAAAAAGAAGAACAGAGCAGGATGTATCACACTCTTTGACTTTATACTATAAGCTACAGTAATCAAAACAGTATGGTACTGGCACAAAAACATACACATAGATCAATGGGATCAAAAACCAACCCCAGAAATAAACCCACACACTTATAGCCAATTAATCTGCAACAAAGGAGGCAAAAATATGCAATAGAATGAACAGTCTCTTCAATAAGTAGTGCTGAGAAAACTTTAAAAGAATAAAATTAGAACATTTTCTAACATCATACACAAAAATAAACTCAAAATGAATTAAAGACTGGATACCATAAAACTCCTAGAAGGAAAAATAGGCAGAACACTCACTGACAAAAATTGTGGTAATATTTTTTTTTTATCTGTCCCCTAAGGCAAAGGAAATAAAAGCAAAAATAAACAAATGGCACCTAATTAAATTTAAAAGATTTTTAACAACAAAGTAAATCACCAACAAAAGAGACAATCCACAGAATGGGAACAAATATTTGCAAATGATATAAACAATAAGGGGTTAATATCCCAAGTAATATGACAACTCATAAAACTCAACATCAAACCAACAACCCAATTTTAAAATGGGCAAAAGAGACATTATTCCAAAGAGGACATGTAGATGGCCAACAGGAACATGAAAAGATGTTAAACATCACAGATCAGCAGGGAAATGCAAATCAAAACCACAATGAGACCTCACACTGCAGAATGGCAATCATCAAAAAGAACACAAAGAACAAATGCTGGCAAGAATGTGGAAAAAGGGGAACCTCATACACTGCTGGTGGGAATGTAAAGTACAGTTACTACGGAAAACTGTAAGGAGTTTTCTCAAAAAACTAAAACTATAATTGCCACATGATCTATCAATTCCATTCCTGGGCATATATCTGAAAAAACATGAAAACACTAATTCAAAAAGATACATGCACCCCAGTGTTCACAGAAGCATTATTTACAACAGACAAGATATAGAAGCAACTTCAGCATTCTTCAGGAGAACTTTAAAGGATTCAGAATTACAAGAGATACTACTAACTATATCCAAGAAATAGTCCAAAATTATTTCACATTCAAAAAACCCAGAAACTTTGATCCATTCTAAAGTGAAAAAGATTAACACATGCCAATTTCAAAATGACTCAGAGGTTCAAATTATCAGACAAGGATTGTAAACCAGCCACATTATTATGCTCTTTCAGGTGCAGCAAAAGACATGTGAATGAGTGAAAAGGCAGGAAATCGCAAAAGAAGACAATTTTATTCCAAAAATAGAAGCTTTAAAACTAAACAATACAATATCTTAAACTAAAAATTCAGTGGATGAGTTAGTAGCAAAATAGAGATAAAGAGTAAAAAGTCAAAGAGCTTAAATTTATCAATACAAATTACACACTCCGAAAAACAGAAAAAAAATGATTTAACAAAGAAATGAACACAGCCTTATGGCCTAAGGGACAATCAAAAGAATAAACATATAGGTACTTGGAGTGCCAAAAGAAAGAGAGAATGAGTTCAAAAAAGTAGAATAAATATTGACCAAAACACCCCAGATTTTGGTGTAAAAGATATACATATATAGATTCAAGAAGCTCAACGAACCCCAAAAAGGAAAAATTCAAAGAAAACTACATATAGACTTATAATAACCAAACTGCTACAAGCCAAAGACACAAAATCTAAAGCAGCCAAAGGAAAATGGTACACTACATAGAAGGGAATATATTCAAATGGCAGGAAATCCCTTACTATTTCTTATTATTTTCTTTCAAGGCATCCACAACACACTGGACAACTGTTAGCACTCATTTCTTGAAACATACTTTTATCACCTTCTTTCATGACAGCCAGAAGACAGCAGAAAAACTTCTTTAGAGAAGTGAAAGGAAAAACTATCAACTCTGAATTCTATATCCAGCAAAATTACTCTTCAGGAATAAAGGTAAAATAAAGACATTTTTCAGATTAAGGAGAACCAAGAAAATCCATCACCAGCATAACCACACCACAAGAAACACTGAAGGAAGGAAGTTCTTCACGCTGAGGAGAAATGACACCCGAGTAAAACGTGAATCCTCAAGAAATGAATGAAAATATTTAGTGTACATAAATTACACTTCAATAAAGCAGTTTAAAAAAAAACCTTAAGGAAAATTATTTCTAACCTAAAATTCTATATGCAGCCAAATTAAAAGTCAAAAAAGACATTTTCAGAAGTACAGATCTAAAAAAAGTTCGTGTACTTTTTTTCTTATGATGTTACAAAAGGATGTGCTCCACCAGAATGACAAAGTAAACTACAACAAAGAATGACAAGGGATACAATGAGTAAGAAACATAGCACAAAAGTACAAAGGTCACTGCCACGAGGACAAAGAAAGGAGACTCTCACTGCCACGAGGACAAAGAAAGGAGACTCTGGGATGGCAACTGCACCAGGCATAGAGAGCCACAGCTAGAGTGGAGGACAACAGTTTAGACTAAAGCAGTATGGAGAGGTAGCCTGAGAGCACCAAGATCCCTGCTACCAAAGTCATTACTGTCTTTTTAACCCAAATCGTCCGATCTGTCTCTCGTTCATGGCTCAACTTGCAGTAACTTGGTTGGGCTGAAGCCACTCATTTCACCACACAGAAGTGTTCTACATTGATCAGCTCATAAGCTTGTGGATTAATTACATGAAAGATTATGCTGGATATGTTTCTTTTTATATAACAAAGGAAAAAAACAAGAACTACACACAAGTATATGTTCATTTGTGCAAAAAGACACACAGAACAGTAAATTAGAACTAGTGAGGCTAGATAACTACAGGGGGTAGATGGGAACAGGGTGAAAAGGAAGAAGGTAAAAACCGGGTAAAAGAAATGGATGTAGAGTAACATTTCACTACATATGCCTTTTTGTATCACATTTATCTTTCACATACCCCCAAAAAAGCAACATAAAATAAATAATGGGTGAAATAACCTAAAGTGCAGAATGAATAAAAACAAGTGATCCTAACTATATTCAAAATGAAAAAAAACAACATACTAAAGGGATGGGGTGGGGAGGAACTAACCCAAGTAACTTTTGAGTACATTATTTAACTAAACCCTAAGACTAAAGACAAAAAAGAAGTATAAATAAGAATTAAATTTTAATTAGTAAGTTAGTTTTTCTCAGAGGTATGAATTAGTAATCCTAAAACTACTTTCTGTGTTCTAGGATTGCTCTACTGTGAAGAACAGGAGTCAGGTATGTCAATGTTGGAAAAGGAAATATAGAAAGTAGAAAGGCTAGAATAACCCACAGCAAAATATAATACTCAATGGAGAAAAGCTGAAAGCCTTCCCACTAAAATCTCGAATAAGACAAGGATGCCCACTCTCAACATCATTATTCAACATAGTACTGGAAGTCCTAGCCACAGCAATCAGACAAACAAAAGAAATAGAACGTCTCCAAATTGGAAGAGAAGAGGTAAAATTGTCACTGTATCCAGTGGACATGATATTATATATAAAAAAAGGACTCCACACAAAAACCACTCAAACTGATGAACGAATTCAGCAAAGTAGCAGGATACAAGATTAACATTCAGAAATCAGTTGCATTTCTGTATACTAACAATGAAATATTAGAAAAGGAATATAAAACTACAATACCTTTTAAAATCATACCCCCAAAAATTAAATACCTGGGAATAAACCTGACCAACGAGGTGAAACACTTATGTGCTGAGAACTATAAAACATTAACCAAGGAAATTAAAGAGGATGCAAAGAAATGGAAAGATATTCCAAGCTCCTGGGTTGGAAAAATTAATATCATAAAAATGGCCATACTACCCAAAGCAATCTACAGATTCAATGCAATCCCTAACAAATTACCCATGACATTTTTCACAGAACTATAACGAACAATCCAAAAATTTATATGGAACCATAAAAGACCCAGAACTGCCAAAGCAATCCGAGGAACAAAAACCAAGCAGGAGGCATATCTCTCCCAGACTTCAGGCAATATCACAAAGCCATGGTAATCAAGACAGTGTGGTACTGGTACCAAAACAGACATACGGACCAAAGGAACAGAGTAGAAAACCCAGAAATAAACCCAGACACCTACAGTCAATTAATCTTTGACAAAGGAGACAAGAATATAAAATGGGAAAAAGACAAGTCTTTTCAGCAAGTGGTGCTGGGAAAAATGGACAGACACATGTAAATCAATGAAACTGGAACACCTCCTCATACCACACACAAAAATAAACTCAAAATGGCTTAAAGACTTATACATAAGACAAGACAGCATCCAACTTCTAGAAGAGAACATAGGCAAAACATTCTGACTTCAACCATACAAATGTTTTCTTAGGTCAGTCTCCCAAAGCAACAGAAATAAAAGCAAAAGTAAACCAATGGGAACTAATCAAACTGAGAAGCTTTTGTACAGCAAAGGAACCCATAAAAAAAAATTTTTTTTAAATAAAAAGACAACCTACAAAATGGGAGAAAATAGTTTCAAACTATGCAACCGACAAGGGCTTAATCTCTAAAACATACTAAAAACTTACACAACTCAACAGCAAAAAAACCAACAACCCAATTGAAAAATGGGCAAAAGACCTGAATAGACATTTCTCCAAAAAAGATATAGGATGGCCAACAAGCACATGAAAAAATGCTCAATATCACTAATTATTAGAGAAATGCAAATCAGAACCACTATAAGGTACTACTACCTCACACCAGTCAGAATGGCCATCATTAACAAATCAACACATAACAAATTCTGGAGAGGTATGGAGAAAAGAGTACCCTCTTTCACTGTTCGTGGGAATGTAAATTGGTACAAACACTATGGAAAACAGCATGGCGGTACCTCAGAAAACTAAATATAGACCTACCATATGACCCAGAAATCCCACTCTTGGGCAATATATCTGGACAAAACTTTCCTTGAAAAAGATACATGAACCTGTATGTTAATTGCAGCACTATTCAAAATAGCCAAGACATGGAAACAACCTAAATGTTCACTGACAGATGAATGGATTAAGAAGATGTGGTATATATACACAATGGAATACTACTCAGCCATAAGAAAGAAAGAAATACGCCACTTGCAGCAACATGGATGGAACTAGAGACTCTCATTCCAAGTGAAGTCACAGAAAGACAAATAACATATGATATCACTTATATCTGGAATCTAATATGGACTTGGAGAACAGACCTGTGGTTGCCAAGGGGGTGGGGGGAGGGAGTGGGATGGACTGGGAATTTGGGATTAACAGATGCAAACTACTGCACTTGGAGTGGATAAGCAGTAAGATCCTGCTGTACAGCACAGGGAACTGTATCTAGTCTCTTGAATGCAGCATAATGGAGGATAAAGTGAGAAAAAGAATATATATATATATATATACACACACACACACACATACACATATATATATGTATACATGTATATATGTATATATGAATGACTGGGTCACCTTGCTGCACAGTAGAAACTGACAGAACACCATAAATCAACTATAATGGAAAAAATAAAAGTTAAAAAATAAACTTTGAAAAACAGAAAAAAGGGCTAGAATAAACCCTGTAGTACACACAGAAATGGAGATATCACTGTAACGCAATGGTTTATAATACAGATATAGAAATATAGATATGTCTGTACATATACACACACAAATGTATACAAGTATGTATGTATGTATATATTTGTGCATTATCTAGCTGTCTTCTAAGAGGGCCTAGAATCAGTGATATCCCAGGAGTGATGAGCATATCTAAGGCCCAGATCTCAGTGTCTAAACACCATGCACCATAAAAAGGAACCAAGGTTCCTTAGAAAAACAGCCAATTTCTGAGACTGCAGAAGGGAAAATACAATATGAGCCTAGAAAAGGAGTTGGCAAACAACAGCCCACAGGCCAAATCCAATCAGCCACCTGTCTTTGTAAATAAAGTTTTATTGGAACACAGCCATGCTCATTCATTTACAAATTGCCTATGGCTGCTTTCCAGCTGTGAGGGTGGAGTTAAGTAGTTTCAACAGAGACCATATGGCTCACTAAGCCAAAAATATTTACTATCTGGCCACTTACAGAAAAAGTTTGCCAAGCCCTGGCCTAGAATATCTTGTTGTTCCAGAAAGTAAGGAAACACTCAAAAAATGATGGGGACATGTCAAAAGTTCACAGAAGAGAGTTAAAAAGGCTCCTACTGGACAAATATATATGATAATTTAAGTATCAAAATTTGTAAATGATATAGATTATAACCCATTAAATGAAATGAGAATCCATGAGATACTCATAGAGAAATAAATAAATAAAATGGAGGAAACTCTCCTTACATCAGAATCTCAAACAATAAATGTAGAAAAAAATGGAATTAGAAAATCACCGCTGGTAATAATCACAATTCATCAATGGATTCATCAAAGGGTGCGAGTTTCAGGAATAAAAGAATATTAAATAGTCTGAAAATATCCTCAATGATATTTATGAAGGAGTTCCCACTGTGGTACAGTAGGATAAGAATTCTACCACAGTGGCTCTGGTCAATGCAGAGTTGAGGGTTCAGTCCCTGGCCCAGAGCAGTGGGTTAAAGGATCTAGCATTGCCACAGCTGTGGTGTAGGATTCAATCCCTGGCCTGGGAACTTCTATATACTATAGACACGGCCATTTGAGGAAGAAAATAAAAAAGGCACCTATTGAAAACAAAGAAGAAAAGCATATCTTGAGAGAAATCTGGAGGACTACCTCAACCAAGTGATCAAAGTAAATACCCATAATGGGACAAAACAACATGATATGCCTCCTGATAAGATACACTAAGAAAAGCATGCCACTTGCAAAACATCAATTAAACCCAAAGTGAGGGACGTGCTACAAAGAAACTGTCCTGTAATCTTCAAAAATGTTAAATTCATAAAAGGAAAAACTTCCAGATTAAAGGAAACTAAAGACACATGCAACCTGTGACCCAGAAATTTCTTTTAATATAAGCAACGTTACTGGGAAACTTGAAGACATGTGACTAAAACCTATAAATTAGCTAATGGCATTATATCAACATTAATTTCCTGATTTTGATCACTGTACAATGGTTATAAAGAGAACGGCTTTGTTCTGAATGTCTGCAACTTACTCTCAAATAGCTCAAAAAAAAAAAAGAGGGCAAGTGGAGAGGGGTATTAAAGTAAATGTGGTAAAATGTTAATGCTGGGAATCTGGTAAAGGGCATAGAGTCGTTCTTTGCACTATTCTTGCATTTCTTCTGTTGGCCTGAGATAACACATTTTCAAAAAGAACCCAAGTCTTTAATTTATAAAATCATATCTGTTTATTGAGTTATATTCTTCTCTTGCTAAAGAACATTGCCAACAAATAACAATATAACAATTAAAAAACATTCCCTAACATCAAACAAATGATGTACTAAATAAAAGAAGTTCAAATAATCAGTTAAAAAATATATGGTCTGCAAGCTCATCCCATCCTGTTTCATATGGGCCAAGAGATTTATTACCTTCAAGCTCAAATGAAGTGATCTCAAATGAGAGTTATGTCAATAAAAATACTGCCTTCAACAGGTCAGAAGTGACTTTACTCACTTATATTTTACAAAATGTTTTGAGGATTTAAAAGATTAAATGTCCTGAAAGGGACCACAACCCAGCACTTTTTGCAAACACAGCTGTTGGTTAAAGCTCTTGAGAAAAGAAAAGCTCTGGAATGAGAATCAGTTTTAGAAAGAGATAATGGTTATAAAACACTAAGAAAAATTTGGAATCTTTTTGTATTAATCTCCTTAATAGCTGACTTGTTTCTAAACGAACTTTATGACTACATGCTAGGACCTTTTCAGGCCACGGGCGCAGAGCAACAAACACAACGTGACCAACAAGGTCTCTCCTCTCACGGTACCTAAATCTAGGGGACAGAAAAGACAATAAACAAGTAAAGAAACAACAAGGCAGTCAGAGATTGAGAAGAAAGAATGACAAGTGGGATGGGGAAAGAGAACGCTGCTTTAGCTTTGATGATGAGAAAAAGCCTCTATTGAAGAGATAACTCAGAGCTAAGATCTGAATGATGAAAAGCCTGTGTGAAAGTTTCAGGGTATGGCCTTCTTGGCACAGGGAATGACAAGTGCAAAGACAACAATCGCAGCGTGTCCAAAGAACTTTTAAAAGGAGGACTCATTAATACTCTCAATAGAGTAGATGATACCAAGAACTATCGATTCTGTATCAGGTGTGGTAATGGCACTGGGACGGTATGACAATTTCCATACTGCACATGTATGTATATGTACAACAGATGTCACCAGGGATTTATTTCAGCAAAGGAAAGAGAAATAAAAAGGGGGTGGATGAGGTAATGTGCAAAAACTCTTGAATTTGGTAAATGAAGGCTGATGAGTGACTCTAGCATGTGTATGTTCGAAATTTTTCATAATAATTTTAGAAACTCCACATAACGGAAACTTCACGCTAAAAATGGCAATACCTCACATCATTTTAATGCCCCAGCTCAGCTCTCACCTCTTCAGCTCTATCTCCTGATTACCTCGTTTGCAGAGATATAAAGGAAAGCTTTAAAAATAGGTATACACTACATAGGACCTACACTGTGGCTGAGTCCAGTTTCTAAGACAATTAACATACCTAAGGCAGGGTTGGAACCCAGAGAGTACTAAAATAAGAGGATATAAAATAAACAAACACTGATAAACAAGTCATTCTTTCTGAGAGCAAAGGGAATTGCCTGGACTACGGACAATCCTCCCAGAGATTAAAAAACACCATAGGCTTCTTCCCCTCCATTCCTTGGAGAATGCTCTGGCAAAGATCTCCCGATTGTGAAATCCCACTGTCAGTTTCAGTCTTGCTCTCACTTGACCTTGTGGTAGCACTTGACACACAGTTGAACACTCCCCCTCTTCCTGAGACTCTACTTCCTATGGCGGTAGCGCTAAAGCCACCCCTACGTCTTTCTTTTAAGGACAAGTATCACATCCATAGCCCCTCCTGAGAGATGGCAAGCAACATTTGACCCTAGTGACCAGTTCTGAAGGAACCAAGGGTGGGTCCCTAACCCAACAATCTGTGATCTGTAGAATGATGTGTCAGAAACTTCCGCTTCTGGTATCATCATGGAGTCAACATTCTGCAAAACTTTGTGATACACCAAATTACTACAACTGCTAAACAAAATATTACCAACTAGAGAGCACAGCTGAGCTCTCAAGAGAGACAAGAAAATCTCCAGGAGCTAAAAAATCAAGTTAGAAACCAGAATACATAAAACTGAGGCTACAGGAATCCTGGGAACACAACCTGGGGTCAGGACCAAGAGGCTTGTAGTTTAAAGCTGCACAGAGGGTAGGAGATGAGGACTTGACTATGTGAAATGTAGACAGAGATTAGCCCTGCTGCAAAAAAAAAAAAAAAAAAATCAAGTCTCCTGAGGGGCAACCAACTCAGTGAAAGGTAGGCTGGAAAAAAATACACCCACTGATGAAGATAAACAGTCAAGGAATATGTCTGTTTTGACCTGGGCTCAAAATGGGGACAAAGAAGAGTTCTCCCAGAAAATTCATATACACAGAACTGCACACCTGCAGTGTAGTCACACTGACCCCAAACACAGAGACTACTTAAAGTGTCCCTAGGTTAGTAGAGTCCCAGTGTGCTGCCTGAACCCAAAAACATCTCCTCAGAACTATGCACTGCAGAATAGGCCCAGTCAGGCTTTTGCTTACAAAACACATGAGGAAGCTGGACCATGTGGTAGTTCTATATTCAGTTTTTTAAGGAACCTCCACGCTGTTCTCCACAGTTGTTGCACCAATTTACGTTCCCACCAACATGTAAGAGGGCTCTATTCTCCACACCTTCTCTAGCAGTTATTGTTGACAGACTTTTTGATGATGGCCACTCTGACTGGTGTGAGGTGATACCTCACTGTAACTTCAATTTGTATTTCTCTAATACTTAGTGATGTGGAACATCTTTCCATGTGTTTTTTTGGGCCATCTGTCTGCCTTTTTTGGAGAAATGTCCATTTCGACTTTTCTGCCCATTTTTTTGATTGGTTTTATGTTTTTCTGACATAAAGCTGCATGAGATGTTTGTATATTTGTATGTCATTGTATAGAGATGGTTAAAAACAAAAGTATATTTTGGAGATTAATCCCTTGTCAGATGCTTCATTTGCAAAAATTTTCTCCCATTCTGAAGGTTGTCTTTTTGGTTTTTTCCTCATTTTCTTTGCTGTGTGAAAGCTCTTAAGTTTAATCAAGTCCCATTCCTTTATTTTTATTTTTATTTCCATTTTTCTCAGAGGTGAGTCAAACAAGATACTGCTGCAATTTACATCAGAGTGTTCTGCCTATGTTTTCCTCTAGGATTTTTGTAGTTTCCAGCCTTACATTTAGGTCCTTAATCCAGTAATTAATACCAGTCCTTGGCATATGACCAGAGAAAAACATAATTAGAAAAAATACATGCACCTCAGCATTCATTGTAGCACTATTTACAACAGCCAAGACATGGAAGCAAAGCAAAATGCCCATCAACAGAAGAATGGATATAGAAGATGTGGTGCATATAAACAATGAACTATTAGTCATATAAAAGAATGAAATAATGCCATTTGCAGCAATATGGATGAACTCAGAGATTATCATACTGAGTGAAATCAAAGACTAATATCGTATGATATTACTTATTGTGGAATCTAATAAAAATTATACAAAAGAAATTATTCATAAAACAGAAAAAAACTAACAGATTTCAAGACCAGTCTTAGGGTTACAACAGGGGAAGCCAAGGGGGGGGAGGGACTAGGAGGATGGGAATATCATATACATACTACCGTATAAAATAGATAATTAACAAGAACCTACTGTGTGGCAAAGGGAAATTACTCAACCATCTGTAATAACTAGTATGGAAAAAAGAAAAGAGATTATATATAACTGAATCACTTTGATGTACACCTGAAACTAATACAATATTGTAAGTCAACTAAACTGCAACAAAATTAAAAAAAAAAAATCAGAAGCCATCATAATTGAGACTCAGAAAAAAAACATCAAAATGCAGCAGAAGGTAATTTGGGGTCATAAAAACGACAAGCACACAGTATTTTAAAACTATAATGCGCATAAAGAAAAAAATAAAAACTGAAAGAAGTTTACAAAAGAGGCACTTTAAAAGAATTAAACAGAACTTTTAGAAATAAAAAGTTACAATCATGGGAAACCTTATTAGGTAAATGAACTAGACTATGTTTTTCCTCTTGAGTTTTTAAAATTCTGCTAGATGGTTAAAAACAAAAGTATATTGTCTGATGTGGCTCTCAGTGTAGGTAAAGGAAATATTTAGGACAACTAATTAGAAAGTAGCGAAGATAAAGGGGACTAAACGGTGGCAAGGTTCCTACATTTCACCTGAAGTGGTAAGATGTCAACACTAACAGATCATGACAGAGTACAGCCGTCAGTTCTACCCAAACTGACCTTTAAATTCAACACAACTCCTACCAGCATCCCAAGGTTTCCTGTGGATACAGACAAGCTTATCTTAAAACTATATGGAACTGCAAGGAATTAGAATAACCAAAATAGAAAAAAAAAAAAAAAGTGGAGGAATATACTGCCCGACTTTAAGCTTCAAAACTACAGAAACCAAGACAGTGTGATAAGAGACAGACACACAGACCAATGGAACAACATAGAGAACCCAGAAAAAGACCCATACAAATATGCCCAACTGATTTAGACAACGATACAAAAGCAATTCAAGGGAGGAAAGAGCCTTTTCAGTAAACGGTGCTGAAGCAACTGGACATCAATAGACAAAAAAAAAAAATCTTAAAAGTTAACTCCACATCTTAAAAAATTAACTCCAAACTAACTCTTAGTTTCTATGACACCAAGAACATTATCCTTAAAGAAAAACATGAATTAACTGCTATTCTTTTTTCATTTCTAGGACCTGGCCACTAACACGGCTGAATGATAATTTAAGAAATTTTTACTCAACATGTTGAACATTAGAGTCCTTCTCAGAAAATTCCCAAAAAACTAATTAGAATCTGAGGTCTCCGCTTTATCCTTAAGTAGTAAAGGGGGACTTACATAATAATTATTATATAGGGAGGGACTTTTATATAATTATTTCATTTTAATGAAACACAATGGCTGGACACCATTTACCTACAACCTAATATTTTAGGATCTTTGTGAAAATCTCTAAGGAATTAAATTCGAGTTTAGACCCTCTGGGCTAATTCTGGGACTGCTGGCATCAATCAGGTGTTACTGTTGTTGTTTTCTTTTTTAAAGAACCATTTCATGTACTATTACAAGGCTGATGCCATAGGGGCTTAAACTCTAGCTCCCAAATGCTCCTCTAACTTTTAAAGTATTTTTACGCTTAGTGGAATTTAGTTTTATATAGTTTTAGTCCAAACTTAAAAACCACTATACTAGAAAATGTAATTAAAAGACTTAGATTATGAAATATTTTATTCCCTTCTGCAGTCCCAAAGCCTAGCAAAGTACCTACTAAACAACAGCTCAATAAAGTTTGTGAAATGATCATTTCTCAAGAAGAAATAACACTGTTAATTTAAGAAACTGAAATCAATGAAATCAATTGAAATTTTATCACCTTTACCCATCTATCATAATCAATCAGACCCCATCATTTTCACTCTCTTCTCTCCAATATGTGACGGTCTCTCTGTCCTTGTTCTAGTGCTCTGACAATGTCTGCACTGAGATCAAATTTGGGAGTCACTAGAGAACAAATATTAATTATAGTCATAAACACAGAGGAGATCAGCCCAGGGAGAGGTATGGAGTAAAAAGAACCTGGGATTGAGACTGAGGAGCCTCAAAGTTCAACAGCCAGGAAGAAGAAAACCAAAATTACAAAGACGGAAAGGAATGGTCTCCTCAGAAGGAGATGGAAGAGAAAACTTGGGAGAGCGAGAACAAGATTTCGAAAAGGTCATGTGCAATAAAGTCGTACTTTGCCAAAAGTGAAATAAAGAAAAAGTGTTTGTTTGACTTAGCAGTGTGGATGTCACAGGGAGCTTGGAGACAACTGTTTCAGTGAAGCAATAGGAATAGCAACCAGAGAGAAGCAAGGTGAGGCCCTAATGGGCAGGGAGGACGTGGAACTCAGGAGTGCAGGTGACCCTTTCCTGAAGTTTGACTGAAAAGAGTTTCCATTTGCTGTTGCTGTTGCTACTATTTTCATTAAAGGGGAAACCTGAATGTGTTAAAATACTGATAGGAAAGAAGAAGCGAAAAGTGGGGCCCAAGATAAATGACAGCTTCTCTGTGAGGAGCAGGGCGGATAGAGAGAGATGCGTTTTGACTCGTCCTATGCTCAAGCTCACACAATTCACTCATCCTCCACTCCACCCTCACTCTTAAAATTGTACCCATTAAAGAACAACTCAAATTCCAAATCCTCTCCCTTCTGTGAACCTCACCTGATCTCTCTAGCTCTTGGGATCACCTCTCTACACACCCAGAGTGTGCTGCTCTCCACACTTACTTGACCACAAAATCTTTTACAGCAGATTCCACATTTTACTTCCTGTCCCGCTGTCCAGCTCATGACCTACCCCTTCAATACAGCCTTTCCTAACCACACCAGGACAAAGTAAAACCTCCCCTGTAAAGTCCTGAACAATTACATCGTTCAGTACATTAAACAGCATTTAAGATCCTAGAATGTAAGCTCCAACAGTGTGGGGACTTCTCTGTCTGGTTTACCACTGTATCCTAGTGCCTAACAGGGCTGGCACATAGTGGGCAGCCAGGAAATGTTCACTGAACGAAGCAATTAAAAGATGCTGTGAGCCAATATTTTATAACAACTATAAGTGCAGTATAACCTTTAAACATTATGAATCAGGAGTTCCTGTTGTGGCACAGCGGAAACGAATCTGACTACGAACCATGAGATTGCTGGTTCGATCCCTGGCCTCGCTCAGTGGATTAAGGATCCGGCATTGCCGTGAGCTATGGTGTAGGTCGCAGATGAGGCTTGGATCTTGTGTTGCTGTGGCTATGGTGTAGGTTGGCAGCAGTAGCTCCGATTAGACCCCTAGCCTGGGAACCTCCACATGCCATGGATGCAGCCCTAAAATGACAAAAGACAAAAAAAATTTTTTTCAAATAAAAACTATGAATCACTACGGTATACTTGAAACATATTATTTATATATATATATGCACATACACACACACATATATATATATACACACACTACACCTAAACAAAAAAAAAAGATGCTCTGTTATTCCTTAATAGCTATAAATTATTAAAGAGCAGGAACTATATCTTACACCTATTTCTACACAGTGCCCCACAAAGCAGACACTGAATAAATGTCCTTGATAACATGATAATAATTTATTATAGCCTAATGTCACAGAATTTAAAACACAGAGTTTGGTAATAAACTTCAATGAAAAATAATGAAAAGCCTCTGTAATGTTTCTCAATTCTAAATTTAAAAGGTAAAAATTGGAGTTCCCTGGTGACCTAGTGGTTGAGGATTCATGTTATCACTGCTACGGCCTGAGTCCAATCACTAGGCCCAGGGGCTTTCGCATGCCATGAAAACAGCCAAAAAAAAAGTAATAACAATAATCATCAAAATACCAAAACATTTTCTCATATCCTAGTATTTAAGACAACTTAAAGACAACTGAACTATCTTTCCCCTGCTTATGAAATTCTTTTATAAACTCATATAATACTCTAGAATCTCAGTGCCTATTATAAGATTAATCTGAATTCCAGAGTTTAATATTTTCACATCTTAATAATAAACAGGAGTACCTCAGTAAAGGCAGGAAGTACATTCAGGATATTGCTAGAGTCGATCTCAGTATCCTCTCCCTGCCTACCAAAGACAGAATCATCTTAACGTCATCGAAGCACCAGAGTTCTGATCACAAACACAACAACAAACGTAAATTTGTGATGAGGCAGCTACAAAACCGAAACTGAAGGAGATCATCCAGGGCCTTTTCAAATAAAAGCTCTGCCTCCAAATTAGGTCCCAAAACGTTATCAAGTAGAAGCTGCTTCATTTTTCAACAAATAGCTTCATTTCTCAAATGTACTTTGCACAGAATTATAAATTCAATCTCATGCTTCTTTTCCACATTCTATTATTATAATAAAGTCATCAACAGAATTACTGAATTGGAACAAATAAGATTGCTTCTGTGTTTTATGGACTTCATACCAGTTGGCACTTTCAACACCCTGAAATTTATTATAGCTTCTCTTTTTGAGATAAATGTGCAGACTTTGGAGACAAATTCTAGACAAAGTTAAAATGGCTCAGGTTAAACCAAGTACCTTTATCATTTTTTTTTTTAATTTTAAACACAAGTGCCTTTAGAAACAAGAATAAATCTCTCCTCATCCCATAGGGGAAGGAACAGAGAGAGAAACTTGTGATATCTAAAAGAAAAGGGGGGAGTTCCCGTCGTGGCGCAGTGGTTAACGAATCCAACTAGGAATCATGAGGTTGCGGGTTCGATCCCTGGCCTTGTTCAGTGGGTTAAGGATCCGGCGTTGCCATGAGCTGTGGTGCAGGTTGCAGATGCAGCTCGGATCCCACTTTGCTGTGGCTGTGGCGAAGGTCGGCAGCTACAGCTCCTGTTAGACCCCTAGCCTGGGAACCTCCATATGCCGCGGGTGCAGCCCTAGATAAGGCAGAAAGACAAAAAAATAATAATAAAAGAAAAGGGATGAAATAAAACCTTCATTTTTTAAAAACAGAAATCAGAATCCAAAGAAGCACAAGCAGGCATCCATTAGTGTCAGAATTCATGATCAGCTCTAAATAGCAAAAGAAGGTGTCTCATTATAAAAAAAGGTTTTATTTTCATAATATGTGAGTGGTCACACTGGAATATCTCTGCCATGATCAGTAAACTTGAAAAATAAAAGGATAAAAGAATATTCTCTCTCCTGAAGCAATTCAGGGCAGTGCTTCAGCAGCAGTGAGAAGGCCACCCAGAAGGTATTAGAAATTGTGGCATATATTTCATTAACTCCTAGTCTGTGCTATCAAATAAAAACCTAAGATCTTATCACTTTTCTTCATTACTTTTGAGGAGAATTTTTTACCTTTTTATTTTGTAAATGTAAAAACATTCACAAAGTAGAAAGACTGACGTAATGAACATATGCTCATCATTCAAATTCTGTAATTACCACTTAATACCCAATGTTATTTCATCTGCTCCTACACTCATGCACACTTCACCGCCCCATACACACATACATGTGCTAAATTACAATGAAGCGCGTGAGAAGACTTAATTTCCCTTTTAAAAACTCTAAATTACAGGTCATAAATGGTAAAATATTCTATTCAACAAACAAGTCACCAAAAACTACTATTATCACTTCAGGCCTTTACCTACGTAAAGCATAAATTTTACGGAGCAAGATTATACAGATGTCATACAAATTTCATGATACAGAAGCAGCTGTTTAACAACAGGGCTGAAAAGTAACTCATCCAACAGTTATATGCACAATTTGAATGGTAATCAACATCATCTATCCACATGCACTAATCTCAAAATTAATACGACAAAGGGAAAAAGTTGCAAAGTTTATCCACAAGGCCAACTTTACCACGGCAATGTGGCAAAATATGTGACTTGCAGAATCTATAATCAACTGCACATAATGACTAAATTATACAAGAACTGGAAGCAGTTTTCCCTAGCTTCATATTATTTCAAATGTCAGTTTTCACAAAAACTATTCTCTTTAAATTTTATACAAGCAATTAGTATCAACCTGGCTTCTGATAATTCTTTAATTTTTTAAAAAATGTCCATGACATCTTACTTTCTGCTTGGCAAGCTGTTGCTACACCCACGCCTACTCTCAGGGCTACAGCCACAAACATCTAGAATTTACTACCTACGGACTCAGCCCCAAACAAGGTAAGGCTCACTAAAGACTACGTCTCTGCCTACAACACAAGGTCCCCTGGCATCTCGCGTGACACTCCAGAAGACATGCAAAGTCACAAGCAATTGTATTGTCCCCTCAAAGTCACATAGAAGAATCCTAGCATTATTCATGGCATCTGGGGGGATGCCAGACACAAAATTGTAAATAAAAAATGACTGTGACTAAATCCAGACCACAGATAGGACATTTTAATGATCCCCAAGCCAATCCATTGATTTTGGATCTGGTCTGTCAGCTGGCACCCTGTAAGGGGAGACCCGAGAGAGGCCCTACGAAGACAAACTGCTGCTAGTCCTCCTCTCTGTACAGAAATCATGTTCCATATTCGGGCCATTCAATGCGAGTGAGTTTGAAAGATGGTGACTCTATGGTCTGCAGGTTTTTCAAAAGAGTTTATATTTCCCAGTGAAAAACCTTTACCAGCCATAAGGGCATCACCAGGAATTTAATAATTAATAACTTCAGGTAGAGAGTAGAGAAATAGGGCAATACAAGAAAAATAACCAAATTAATTCCAAAAATGCTGAAATGCAACTAAGACAGATTGTGGCATTTCAGCTCCGTGCTGCTTCACAGCACTGGAATCTTTGCTTCTCAGGGAGACAAAACAAACCTGATGTCCATGGGTCCCAGGGAAATAAGCTGCGCCTCCACTTCCACTCCAGAGCCCCAGTTTCCCCATGCTGACACAAGTCTTCCAAGCAGAGGAGCAGACTGTGGGACATGAGCTCCACGGCCAAGTTCAGAAGCTTGGGGTCACCTTAAAACTTCAAGCTATGGGAGTTCAACTTGCTATTTATGGGGAAGCTACATCTCTAATGCACATAAAATATAAAACATATATTCATACAGACACTTTGTACACATTTCATTGCCCCAGATGTGAGGAAATCCAAAGTAAGGATTCCCACAGCAACTGTAACTTTGGCGAACACATATACAAGTATTTTGTTTTACTTCAGATGGTAGTGGCCTTAAGAGAAACTTAAAAAGAATAAAGTACATTTTATCTCCACAATTAATTACAGACAGATCAGAGATCAGAAAATCGTTTTCCTTCAGAGATAGAGAAGCTCTCTCTTCAAGACAATTAACAAAGACTAGACCAAGCGTAGAGAATATGCTCGAACAATCCTTACCTAGCCTGAAGGACATGGGCCAGACAACGTAACAGAGTTTCCTCTAATCTCTAATTTCTAATTTGCTAAGACAACCGTTTGACAGTTAAAACTTCATTTCAAATATTTGATTCTTTCAAAAGTACCTTCCACGCTAATCAGATGCAGAATAGGCTCAATTTTAGCTCCCCCTTGAAGCAACAGATGTAACATTTGAAGCTATCACAAAATAGATCATCTACTGTAAAACAAGCTGAATAATATTGCTTATGTCAGTTAATATAGAAAATGGTTTCACTGGTTCTCAGTTTAAGGTTAAAACACCAGTTTTTGGAGGGCTGAGTGCTACAGAATAGGCAGCTATACAGTAATGAAGGCAGCTGAGCTTAGCAAAAAGGCTTCTGAAGCCAAAATGCCCGGGTTTGAATCGGGTTCTACCACTTAAAAGTTGTGGATTTGGGCAAGTTCTGTAACATCTTTGTGCCTCAGTTTCACTAGCTGACAGAGGCAATAATAAAACCTACCATGTAGAGCTGCCCTGAGTACTAAATGAGGTAACATATGCAAAGTTCTCAGAGCAGGACCCGGCAGATTGTAAGCACTTGCTAGTATCTTTGTTTACTTCATAAACCAGTACCCACACAAGAAAAGATCAAAACATCTAAAAATCATTTTAATTCCATGATGAACACTTATAACCAGTCTCTTTAGCATAACAATTATAAATCACCTTCCTTCCTCTTGCTTCATAATATGTTGGCTCATCCTGGCTCATCATCTTGCAAACTCCTCTAGGAACCTTCGGCTTCAACCAATTTTCTCACAATCCTCTAAATACACCTTGTACTCATTCAACAAACATCTGAGAATCTACGGTGCCAAGCACCTTGCTAACACTACAAGCAAAGTTGAAGACACAGTCTTGGCCCTTAAAAAGCTCACAGAATATAGTAGAAAAAAAGAGAGAGATACAAAAAGTAATTTCAATAGAATATAACTACAGTCACAGAGCAGCGGAGGTAAGGCAGCTGCATGGAGAAGCTGATCAATTCTGTTGGTGAAGAAGTCCCCCCAGGGAGGGCTTCACAGTCAAAGCTGGGAGAAATGCTCAAGGATAAAGAGGAACGCAGCAGGCAGATTAGAGGTCAGACGGCACACTCCAGAGAACGAACCTTTAAAATATGGGCAAAGAAATCCTAGGGAATGACTTGCAGCTGGACTGCTGGGGAGCTACCCAAAGCTACAAGCTGGAAAACAGGAACAGGTAAGTGGAGTCGTGTCCCCAAATCAGAAGCACTAGGTATACTCATCGGCTTTGCCCTGGAACCATCAAAAAATCCTGGGCAAAACATGATCAGATTCGCAACATCCCTCCATCAGTGCAGCTGTAGTTCACAGACTGACTGAGGAGGAGAGACTGGAGACAGAGAAACCGGTTAAGACAACTGGAAGGATCCAGGAAGCAGCAGGGACAGAAAAAAGGAAGTAGATTCTAACTGTAAATTAAGAACTGAGTTAGTGAGACCTTGTATGGGCATAAGTAGAGGGAAAAATCCAGGAAGAAACAGATTTCTAGCTTGAGTAACTGAATAAATGGATGAATAGTGACAACACAACAAAAAGTGGACAGGACCATAAATGCAGAGCCTGAATCTTTATCCCAAAAGTGATGGAAGGCAGGATAAAGATGTAATTCAGGAAGAGGTAAAAACCTATATAGACCTTTAATCAGAGAAGAACTAGAAATTGCTGCCAAAGACCCACAGGCTTCCCCGCAAAACGCAATGGGCTCATATGGTTTTAAAGATAGGAAATTTTAATGTTATTTAAACTGCTGGGCATACGGTGTTTTAAAAAATTTTTAATTTACGCTGTAAGGCTAAATAATAACCCTGATGTCAAATGTGACAAAGAGAGAAACACACACACACACTTTCACACAAAGAACTACAAAAGAATTTTTGTCACGAACATAAACGCAAAACACAAAAATAAAACAAAAAATAAAAAATTCAATCCAATATTAAATTTAAAAAAAACTTTTTTTTGTCTTTTTAGGGTTGCAGCTGCGGCATATGGAGGTTCCCAGGCTAGGTGTCCAATTGGAGCTGTAGCCACCGGCCTACGCCACAAACCACAGCAGCGTGGGATCTGAGCCATGTCTGCAACCTACACCACAGCTCATGGCAATGCCGGATCCTCAACCCACTGAGGAAGGCCTGGAATCGAACCTGTATTCTCATGGATGCTAGTCGGGTTTGTTAACCACTAAGCCACGACGGGAGATCCTAAATTTTAAAAATTATATTCCATGAATGCATGGTATAGAATGCCTATTCTAAGAATGCAAGTGTGGTTCACATTATGAAATCTGTTAACATATTCATTATATATGAATTTACTAATGCAATAGAACCAACTCATCATCAGGCTAGAAGCCAAAAGCCAGTGATCAAGTCCAACACCCATTTTATTTTTACTTCACTTGTAGCGAGGACTACTATTAAGCTCCAATCATTGGGCCAGACACCCTTGCCTCTCACATAGCATAGCACATGACTACTCCTGTGGGTTCATCAGTGGGCCGGTGACTTCAACTCCAAGTCCTAACAATTCGCACCCAACTCCGTGTGTGTGTGTGTGTGTGTGTGTGTGTGTGTGTGTGTGTGTGTGTGTGCGTGTGTGTGATTTTAGGGGCATACCTGTAGCATATGGAAGTCCCCAGGCTAAGGATCGAATCAGGGCTATAGCTGCCAGCCTACGCCACAACCACAGCAACGCCCGATGATCCCAGCCATGTTGGGGACCTATACCACAGCTCAGGGCAACACCAGATCCTTAACCCACTGAGCAAGGCCAGGGATCGAACCTATGTCCTCATGGATGCTAGTCAGATTTGTTTCCACTGAGCCACAACAGGAACTCCTCAACTCCCAAACCCCCAACTTCTTAATCAAGAAGCTTAATTAAGACTTCTTGGTAAACTAGGACCAAAAAATCCCCTAAAGTGACAAGATATATTTCTTAAGGAATCAACACCTCTTATGTGGTATTCAGGCCAAGAGTAATACATAACTTGAATCTACTCATGAAGAGATAGCAGACAAAACAAATAAGGAACATCCTGCTAAAAAAGGAGAAAGAGAAGGAGAAGGAGAAGAAGAAGACTCTGTTCCACAACTATTCCAGATTAAATGAGACAAAAGAAACACCATCTTCGCTGGATCCTGTACTAAGATCCTGTACTAAGACCCGGTGATCTTACACCAGATCCTGTACTAGAGGGGGAAAGATGCTAAAAGAGACACTATTGGATCAAGTGAAAACTTGTAAAAATAGCAGATAAGATCAAGGTTGTATCAATGTAAATTCAGTTGCTAACTTTTCTTAGATGTGTAAAAAAGAATTCTTGGAAAATCTCACTGAAATATTTAGGGGTAATCATGTGTGCAATTTATGCTCAAGAAACTCAAGAAAATTTTCTGTTTTATATTTGTGAGTATGTATGTAGAGGAAGGATGGCAGGGAGGGAGGGCAAGCCCAAAAAATAAAGGAAATAAGACAAAATGTTAAAACAGGTGAATCTAAGCAAAGGGTATATGCACATTTGGGCATTTATCCCAGAGAAATGAAAAATTACATTCACAAAAACCTGCACATGAATGTTTATAGCACCTTTATTCATAAAAGCCCAAAACTGAAAACAACCCAGATATCCTTCAAAAGATGAATGCTTAAACAAGCTATGGTGCACCCCTGCCATGGAATACTGCTCAGCAATAAAAAGAAACAAAACTACTGATCCATGCAACAGTCTAGATAAACTGCAATGGAATTCTGCTGAGTGAAAAAGGTCAGTATCAAAGGTTATGTACTATATACCTTGTTCCATTAAAAAGCATTCTTGAAATGACAAATTAGAGACAGAGTTTAGGAGTTGCCAGGGGTTAGGGAGGCAAAGAGGGAGAGAGATGGCTATGGCCGTGACAGCATAGCACAAGAGAACTAAATAAACACACAAGAAGTACAAAAAAAAACTGGTAAATTGGAATAAGATGGGTGGATCGTATTGGTATCAATTTTCTAGTTGTGATATTATACTATAGCTACACAGGAGGAAATTAGGTGAGATGTACATAGGATCTCTATTATTTCTTACAACTGCATATGACTACAAGTATCTCAAATAAAGAGCTAAATTTAAAAATAAACTATACGGGAGTTCCCGTCGTGGTCAGTGGTTAACAAATCCGACTAGGAACCATGAGTTTGCGGGTTTGATCCCTGGCCTCGCTCAGTGGGTTAAGGATCCAGTTTTGCTATGAGCTGTGGTGTAGGTCACAGACGTGGCATGGATCCCCACGTTGCTGTGGCTGTGGCGTAGACCAGCAGCGGTAGCTCCGATTAGACCCCTAGCCTGGGAACCTCTATATGCCATGGGTGTGGCCCTAAAGAGCAAAAAAGTAAAAAAATAAAAAATAAATAAACTACAAAAAGGAGAAAACAACAAAAAATAGCTACAGGGAACTCCCTGATGGCCTAGTGGTTAAGGATCCAGCACCGTCACTGCTATGGCTCAGGTTCGATCCCTAGCCCAGGCATGCCATGAGCACAACCAAAAAAAACAATAATAATAATAGCTACAGAAAATAACTTATGAATAATGACAAAGTACTAGAGGCACTCCTAGAACACGATAAGGCTGCCAGATATAATAATGTTATTTAATATTGTTCTAAAGGAGATCACTGTTGCTATACAATAAAAAAAAAGTAATATAAATATTAGAAAAGAGACAAAATATTCATTTATAAGTGAAATCACTGTCTAACAAGAAAATCCAATACAATCAAGTAATAAAAGTATTACAATATGAGTTTAATAAGTGTCCAGATACAACACAGATAGTTATATCCAGAACCAACTTACAATGGTTCAACTTAGGAATTTTCAGCTTTACAATGGTGTGCAAGTAATATGCACTCAATAGAAACTATACTTCAAATTTTGAATTTTGCTCCTCCCCAGGCTAGCGATACGTGATGTTTCATGATGCAGGCCAGTAGCAGCAACAAGGGCTCCCAGTCAGTCAACCCCTCACAATTGATACAGCCATTCTGGACCTAGACAATAAATTACATGAGCTATTCAACATTTTATTTAAAAACAGACTCTGTGTTAGATGATTCTGCCGTAATCCACGCCAATGTAAGTATTCTGAACACATTTAAGGTAGGTGATGCCATGCCCTGATGTTCAGCAGGTTAGGTGTATTAAACACCTTGTTAACTTAACATGAGTTTATTGAGAAGTAACTCCATCACAAGTCACCAAATCTCTCTATATAAAAGTTAACAGCCTTTTTATTATATGCCACTAATAATCAGAAAACTTCATATAATAAAGAATTTTGTTCCATTTAATTTTTAAATTATTTACAAAGATCATGTATAATTATTTTTTAATGTTTAAAAATTTTTCCCAGGAATATAGTAACTGTGGACCTCTAATAAGCTTCTCCAAAACAACATATTCTCCAGTTCTCCCTCACTGATCACCATATCTATTCTCTTCTGATTTGCTGTTTCTCAGTATTTAGTCCAGCCTTCACTTTTGAAGCCAAAGATTCTGGAAAGCAGATTCAAAGTTTTCCAATCCCCCCAGGCCTTAAGTGCTTTGAACAAGTCTAAGCCAGCTGTAAAGGATAAGGATCTATGGTTTCTTTCAGCTCCAAAGCTCCATCTCACCAGGAGCTGGAATCCCTTTACCAGCTCTGGAAGACTCTAAGTGAGCGTTCTTCTGCAGACCTCGGGAGCGTCTCTTATCTTCATGAGGTTTCTCTCTCCCATGAATTCCAAGTTCTCAGTCAGTGAAACCCGTGCTAGACCAGTATCACATTTAATCCATCCTTTTCTGGTCCTACTCTCTCACATTAGCCTCCACTTCAAAGTAGAGCTGCTGCCGCTTTTTTTTTTTTTTTTGTCTTTTTGCCTTATCCAGAGCGGCATATGGAGGTTCCCAGCCTAAGGGTCTAAGAAGGAGCTGTAGCTGCCGGCCTTCACCACAGCCACAGCAATGTGGGATCTGAGTCGTGTCTGCAACCTACACTACAACTCATGGCAACGCCGGATTCTTAACCCACTGAGCAAGGCCAGGAATCAAACCTGCAACCTCATGGTTCCTAGTCGGATTTGTTAACCACTGAGCCACGACGGGAACTCCAAAGTAGAGCTGCTTCTAAACCACTATCAGCCCAATGCATTTCCTCTAGGTGGGTCTGCCATGCGGTGCATCCTATGTAAAAGCTAAGACAGTTTCTCACTAGTTACGCAGAAGCACTTCTGCTAGGTTCCAGGTCTTCCAGGATAACAAGAACTATCCAAGGTTAAGAAGAAGAGATATAAAAAATAAATTATTTTCTGAGTTCCCACTGTGGCTCAGTGGTAACGAACCCAACCAGTATCCATAAGGTTGTGGGTTCAATCCCTGGCCTCAGTGGGTTAAAGAGCCCATGTTGCCATGAGCTGTGGTGTAGGTCACAAACGCGGCTCGTATCTGGTATTGCTCTGGCTGTGCTGTAGGTGTGGGAACTTCCATATGCCACGGGTGCAGCCCTAAAAATAAATAAATAAATAAATTTAATAGTTCTTACAAAAATGAACTTATTAGAGAAGGAAAGGATGGCATACACTTTTGAGAAAAGAATTTTTTTTTTTTTGGCTTTTTGCCTTTTCTAGGGCCGCACCTGCAGCATATGGAGGTTCTCAGGCTAGGGGTCTAACAGGAGGTGTAGCTGCCGGCATTCGCCACAGCCACAACAACGCGGGATCCAAGCCGCATCTGGAACCTACACCACAGCTCACGGCAACGCCAGATCCTTAACCCACTGAGCAAGGCCAGGGATCGAACCCGCAACCTCATGGTTCCTAGTCGGATTTGTTAACCACTGAGCCACAACGGGAACTCCAGAAAGAATTTTTTTTACTGTAATTTTTTTATATAAATTCAACTATTATAACATTTTCATTCTAGGAACAGCAGGGGATTAAATTCTCAAGTGAAATATCGTGGGCTGGCCTTCAGATGAAGGATGACAACTTACCATCTTAAAAATGCCAGTAGTCTAGGAGTTCCTGCTGTAACACAATGGGTGAAGAATCTAACTACTGCAGCTCAGGTCACCAGAGCGGCACAGGTTTGATCCCCAGCCCGGCACAGTGGCTTAAAGGATCTGGCGTTGCCACAGGTGTAGCCTGGATTCAATCCCTGGCCCAGGAACTTCCATATGCCATTTTTTATGGGTGTGACCATAAAAAAAAAATGCCAACAGTCAAACCATCTCTTTAATCCTCTTTGCTTCTCAAAATGTAACAAGTGAAACCTCTCCTTAGGCACACCACATTCATAAGGACAATTCCCTTTAGAAAGTAGGATTACTGGGGTTCCTATCATGGCTCAGAGGTAACAAACCCAATGAGTATCCATGAGGATATGGGTTCGATCCCTGGCCCTGCTCAGTGGGTTAAGGATCTGGCATTGCCGTGAGTTGGTGTAGGTCACAGATGCAGCTTGGATTCCACATCACTGTAGCTGTGCGTAGGCCGGCAGCTGCAGCTCCAATTCAACCCCTAGCCTGGGAATTTCCATATGCCGTGGGTACAGCCCTAAAAAGTAAAAAAATAATAATAATAAAAATAATTTTAAAAAAAAGAAAGTAGGATTACTAAAGATTCTCACCCTAAAGAATACATTTTAGTAATGTTTGTTTCTTACAAGAGTAAGAACAGAAACAAAGAGAGTTTGTTTCTTACAAGAGTATGAATTACTTTTGTCAAACATTATATATACATATTTATGTACACATATATTTGTAATTTTATTCACTAATAATAAAAAGGGTCTACTGGATTTCCCTAGTGGCCTAACAGTTAAGGATTTGGCATTGTCACTGGTGTGGTTCAGGTTCAATACCTGGTCCAGGAAATTTTACATGCTGTGGGCATGGTAAAAATAATTACACTTTTTCATAAACCAAGTTGGTTCAATGGTTTAAAAAGGTTTCAATATTTACAGATAATATGATTATATAGAAAATCTCAAAAGATATACTCAGAAGGTTTTGGGGGGGTTGTTTTGTTTTGTTTTGCAACACTCACAGCATGCAGAAGTTCCCAGGCCATGGATTGAACCCGAGCCACAGCAGTGACCTGAGCCACAGCAGTGACAATCCTGGATCCTTAACCACTAGGCCACCAGGGAACTCTACTCACAAGTTATTAAAACTAATGATTTCAGCAATAATGAGAGAAAGGAAAGATCCAAATCAACAAATAAACTACAATAAATTTTTTAATTTTTTTAAAAATCAACAAATAAATTATCAGTAACATTCCTGTGTACCCCCAATAATCAATCTGAAATCGTGAGAGGAAAAATGATCAATTCTAAGTAATAACCAAATTCACAAAATGTCTGGGAATAAAATTAATAAGGCTGATATGACCTAATTTAAATTTTAAAATTACTTTCAAAATTATAAAATACCTAAACAAATAAACCCTGCTCCTGACCAGAAAGACTCAATATTATAAAGATGTTGGATGCAAATCAGTAGATAAATACAGTGTAACCAAAATTAAATTTCAATCACAACTTTTTTACAGAAAGTTATAAGAGCTTATCTCAAAAATTTTTGGAAGAAAAAAATGAGCAAAAACCGTGAATAGACATTTTTCCAAAGAAGATTAATGGTCAAGAGGTTCATGAAAGATGCCCAAGCTCTTTAGCCATGAAGAAAATGCAAATCAAAACAACACTAAGGCTCCATTTATACTCAAAAGGCTGTCAAAACAAAACGTTAGAAAACAAGTATCAGCAAGGATGTGGAGAAGCTGGACTCCTCATATATTGCTGGTGTAAATGTAAAATGGCTCAACCACCATGGAAAACAGTTCAGCAGTTCCTCAAAAAGTGAAACGTAGGAATTACCACATGATCTAGCAATTCCACGTCTAGTTAAACACCCAAAAGGAGTTGAAAATACTCAAACACATGTTCAGAGCAGCACTATTCACAATAGCCAAAAGGTGGAAACAACTCAAATGTCCATCAAAAGATAAATGGATAAACAAATTGTGGCATATACATATAACAAAATGTATTATTCAGGCACAAAAAGAATGAATACATGCTACATGATAGGTGAACCTCAAAAACGTTACACTAAGTGAAAGAAGCCAGAGAGACACAAAGTCACATACGAGCCTGTGTATATGAAATATCCAGAACAGGTAAATCCACAGAGACAGAGCACAGATTGGTGACTGCCAGGGAATGGGAGGAATGGGGAGAAACTACTTAATGCGTACAGGGCTTTCTTTTGGGGTGATGAAACTGATCTGGATAAAGGTGATAGTTTTGAATATACTAAATGCCACCGAATCCCTTGAAAATGGTTAAATTTATGTTACGTTAACTTCACATCAATAAAAAAGTTTCAAAAATCAAATGGAAGGGGAAAATGTACATAATAAATGAAAAATACCTGCAAAGGAAGCATAACAAGAAAAGATTTGTTTCCTCTCTGACTGAAAAATATACTACGAAGTAATAGTAATTAAAAGAGTATGATATTTAGTTGAAATGGTCAAAAAAATCACTAGAAGAATTTTTAGAGAGTCTAAAAATAGACACGGGAAATTATAAAAACAGTTATTTCAAATATATGGGGGGAAGATCACGCAAATGATAAGGGAATGACTGCTGTCTACCTGTTTAGAGAAAAGTAAAGTTAGAGCCTTAATACTCAACCTGAAAAACAGACTGCAGTTGGCTTAAAGTGCTTAATGTTAGAAGAAAATTATAAATATATTAAAAGAAAATATAGGGAAAATTGCTCAAAATCTACGGACAAAGAAAAGGTTCTCAGGACTTAAAACACAAAAACCATAAAGAGACTCAAATTTTAAAAATTAAAAACTTCTATAAATCGACATGGAGAGCAGACTTCTGGCTGCCAAAAGGGAGGGGGAGGGAGTGGGACGGATGGAGAATTTGGGGTTAATAGATGCAAATATTACATTTAGAATGGATAAACAATGAGGTCGTGTTGTACAGCACAGAGAACTATGTCCAATCACTTGTGATACAACATGATGGAAGATAATATGAGAAAAAGAGTGTGTATATGTTATGTATGACTGGGTCACTTTGTTGTACAGCAGAAATGGACAGAAAATTGTAAATCAACTATAATAAAAAATTATTTTTTAACAATATAGTTAGGGAGTTCCCGTCGTGGCGCAGTGGTTAACGAATCCGACTAGGAACCATGAGGTTGCGGGTTCGATCCCTGCCCTTGCTCAGTGCGTTAACGATCCGGCGTTGCCGTGAGCTGTGGTGTAGGTTGCAGACGCGGCTCGGATCCTGCGTTGCTGTGACTGCGGCGCAGGCCAGTGGTCACAGCTCCGATTAGACCCCTAGCCTGGGAACCTCCACATGCCGCGGGTGCGGCCATAAAACCCGCGGCCATAAAATGACAAAAAGGCAAAAAAAAAATAAAATAAAATAACAATATAGTTAAAATCCTTGCAAGAAAAAACAAATAATATAAAAACACAAAACCAGCACCTAAAAAGGAAAAGTAATGCAGATGGAGAAAATTAGAAAAACTGTAAGAAACTGTTTGGTTCAGATCTATGTAATAACTTAGAAAATGTGAATTAAAAAAAAAATTCTTTAAACCAAAGAAACCGTAAAGAAAAAACAACAGACTGGAAGAAAATATCTGCAACATATAAGACTTCAAAGATTTATATACAGAATATCTAAAAGCCTACAAATCAACATGAAAGAAGCAATCCAAGTAAAATAAAAACAAAAACAAAAAACAGACAAAAGCTTAAAAGAGTCACAAAAAGAAATATCCAAATTTAATTGGTCAGTATTTGGCCCAGGCATGGGTATTCTTAAACGCCCCCAGGTGATTCTTTTGTTCAGTCAGGGCAAAGAACCACCAAGCCACCTATTGCGGGAGCAGGGAAGGTCCTGGCAGCCCAAGGTGAGGTATAAGGGGAAAGCAGGAAAATAAACCACCACCTTAAAGGGCTCCTGCCCACTCACCAGGGAAGGCCCTACAAGTGCATTAAAGTGCATTAAAAGCCTTAAAGGAGACGGGCCTTTTTTTTTTTTTTTTTTTTTTTTGGCCACATCTGTGGCATGTGGAAGTTCCTGGGCCAGAGATGGAAGCCACACCACAGCACCAACAACGCAGGATCCTTAACCCACAGTGCCACCAGAGAACTCCAACACTTCCTTATGGCTTATTTTTATCCAGTCAGACAGCATTGTCATTTTGTATTTCTATAAGGCAGAAACATATGAATCATATTCTTCTTAGGACTAATGAGGAAAATGTTTTGTTTGCTTGTTTTTTAAGGGCCACATCTGCAGCATATGGAGGTTCCCAGGCTAGAGATCCAATCAGAGCTGTAGCCGCTGGCCTACACCACAGCCACAGCCACATCAGATCCGAGCCGCGTCTGCAAGCTACACCACAGCTCACGGCAACACCAGATCCTTAACCCACAGAGCGACGCCAGGGATGGCACTTGTGTCAATGAGGAAAATCATCAAGAAATAAATTTACCTTTCTAAGTACAAACGGCCTAGGATAAATACTTACAAAATATGACCGGGAGTTCCCATCATGGCACAGCAGAAACAAATCTGACTAGGAGCCATGAGGCTGCGGGTTCGATCCCTGCCCTCACTCAGTGGGTTAAGGATCTGGCATTGCCATGAACTGTGGTGTAGGTCGCAGACACGGCTCAGATCCTGCACTGCTGTGGCTGTGGTGTAGGCCAGCAGATGTGGCTCCGATTAGACTCCTAGCCTGGTGCACCTCCATATGCCGCAGGTACAGCCCTAAAAAAGCAAACAAACAAAAAAAATGACCAAAGCCAACACACATAATGTTATAGACAGAAGGAAATCACTGAAAAAAATCTGCATTGTGATTTCATTTAACAAATTTCAAAAACGTACAAATTAAACAACCATTTAAGGATACAAATTATATGGTTCAAGTATAAAGGAAACACAA
This sequence comes from Catagonus wagneri, assembly GCA_004024745.2. Taxonomy (NCBI): domain Eukaryota; kingdom Metazoa; phylum Chordata; class Mammalia; order Artiodactyla; family Tayassuidae; genus Catagonus; species Catagonus wagneri. Next base: position 5,757,762 of record PVHT021183553.1, read on the forward strand.
AGCTCACTCAGCTCACCTCTCAAAGAGGAAGAAGTGGTAGGATTAGGAACAGGAACATAAGGGCCCAAGATTTTCAATTTTTTTCCTAAACTAAATGGTTAGGTAGGTACATGGGTGTTCACTGTCCTATTATTCTGTATACTTTACACATATTTTGCACACATTATTCTGTAACTTCTCAGTATTTAATAAAAGACCACGATATAAAAACAAACACGACTGTACAGAAATGCATAAATACATACCTAGTCTTTTAATTCTGGATTCATCCTTGCCACTGGAAATCTGCTTGGTTCTGTGGTGTCCTCCTAACTAGTCAGGAGTTAGCAAATCCTTGATTTTCATCTTTTCCTCTGAAATTGCATTAACAAGGAAATTCATGGGGGTGGGGGGGTTTCCAGCAAAGGGCAATGTGCTTTTTTGATCAACCTCACTGAGAACCACTAGCAATCACTTCAGAGAACTTCAGCGAAGAGGGCTTTTGCCAGAACTCAGGAGTAAAAAGGTTTGCATAAGATTAAAAGCAGTGCAAGAGGAATGATGTGACTTGAACTGTAAGATATTTTTCCATTAATTATTTTTTTACTGACTGAAATTCAAAGAAGCCCTGATTGAAACCTCAGCTCTCAATTCCTTCAAATACAAAGATTAGAGTGAGTACAGCTAAGCATGTGAAGTGTCAGGGCCGATTCTGTGTGTGGTGGGCAGTTGTGAGTTCAAGGACAGTGCCACATGTACTCCTCCATAACAGCCAGAAGTAAAAAAGTCCCAGGGAACCAGGCCTGGGTTCTGCCCACAACACTATCATCTGAGCATTCCTTTCCTTAGAACAATACAAGATTACATAATGACCCTAAGCTGAAGCAGGATTCTGGATGCCTGAGGAAGTGGGATACTCTTACTCTGGTAAGCCAACTGCTGAGACAATCAATAATGAATTAGCATAAATATGCTGACTTCTTTGGAAGGAATTTTATGAACACAAGATTTAAGACTTCTTATACAATAAACAAAGCAATCACAAGTACTAATAAAATAGAACTAAGGCTGCTATAGTAAGAAATGTTATTAAATCAATAAACCTATAAATTATGTATAAGACTGTACTAAGTAATGAAAGGAAATTTTAAAGTCCCTGTGTCAGAACCATGCAGCAGTTGAAAAGACAAGATACATAAAAAGTTGTGTTAAAGCCAGGCATCAAAAATACTGCACAATTCAGTCTAACCTCCCTCATGACCTGCTTTCCATATTCATACTCAATTCACATGCCCCACCTTCCAACTCCACTCATTGCAATAAACTCTTCTTTCTTCCTCAATTCTTCACCCTCCTTAGAGCAACATGCAAAATCTTACCTGTCCTTCAAGGCTCATCCCAAATGCTTCCTGCATCCTTGGAAGTCTTTTATAAACTAGACATTCCCTTACGACCTTTCATAATTCTTCTCTATTACAGCGCCTCCCCTCTTGTTACTTTTATTTTAGTTTTACACTTGTCTTATCTCTCCTATTGAAGCAGGGAAAGAGCAGAAGTTGTGAAAAATCTAGATTTTAATCTGAACATTAACTGTCTGACCATGACCAAACCAAACTACCTAGCTTTCTTAAGTCTATTTCCAGATATATAAAATGGGGAAATTATTAATGTATCTTGCATTACTTCTTTAGTAAAGAGGGTGTATTGTGTACAGTGTGTGAGAGAGAGAGAAAGGCAGAGAGACAAAGAAAGAGAGAGAGAATACAGAAATATATGGGAATAACTTAAAAAAGAGTAAAATAGTTATTAGAAATGTTTCCCTTTTGTTTAAAAAATTTGAGAAAAAACTGAACAGGTTAAAAGTCGCTGAAGGTGTTCCCATCATGGCTCAGCGGAAATGAATCTAACTAGTATCCATGAGGACACAGGTTCGATCCCTGGCCTGGCTCAGTGGGTTCAGGATCCAGCATTGCCATGAGCTGTGGTGTAGGTCGCAGACATGGCTTGGACCTGACGTTGCTGTCATTGCGGTATAGGCCAGCAGCCACAGCTCCAAGTCGACCCCTAGCCTGGGAAGAACCTCCATATGCCACAAATGCAGCCCTAAAAAGACCAAAAAAAAAAAAAGTCACTGAATATATAAAAAGGATCCAAGTCAATTTCTAGAGATGAAAACTATTGTGCCCACGATGAAAAATACACTTGATGAGACTAAACGCAGACTAGATACTGTTGAGGAAAAAAATTTATAAGGTGTTTTTTTAATATAAAGCCATAAGAATTATCCAAAATGAAAAACAGAAAGGAAAAAAGAAAAAAAATGAACAGAGGACATCAGTGAGCTGTGGGACTTTGAGCAACCTATATACCGGTAATTGAAATCAGCAGGGTGGGGGTTGGGAGAGACTGAGAAAGGTGGATAAAGAAAAAATATTTCAAGAAATAACAGCTGAAATGTTTCCCAAATTTGATGAAAACTGTAAAATGACAATTCAAGAAGTTCAATAACACAAATCATGAGAAAGAAAAAGAAAACTATACCAAGAACGTCATAATCAATTTGGTTAAAACAAGTTTAAAGTGAAAATCTTGGAGTCCCCTCCATGGCTCAGTGGAAAGGAATTTGACTAGTATAACTCAGGACGCAGATTCGATCCCTGGCCTCATTCAGTGGGTTAAGGATCTGGAGTTGCAGTGAGCTATGGTTGTAGGTCATAGACGTGGCTTGGATCTGGTGTTGCTATGGCTGTGGCATAGGCCAGCAGCTGCAGCTTCAACTGGACCCCTAGCCTGAGAACCTCCATATGCCATGCATAGGCCCTAAAAAGACAAAAAATAAAAATAAAAAATAAAGGCAGCAGAAGAAAAAGACACATGAAGTACAAAAAGCAGAGATAAAATGTCAGATTTCTTGTCAGAATAAGCAAGACAGAAGACAGCAAATCAAAATCCTTATAACAATGAAAGGAAAAAAAAACTGTCAATCTTGGGAGTTCGCACTGTGGCTCAGAGGGTTAAGGACATTGTCTCTGTGAGGATGTGGGTTCAACCTCTGCCCTCACTCAGTGGGTTAAGGATCCAGCATTGCCTCAAGTGGCAGCTCGGATCCAGTGTTGCTATGGCTGTAGCTCTGATTCCACCCCTGGCCTGGGAATTTCCACATGCCACAGGTGCAGCCATAAAATTAAAAAAAAAAGAAAAATAGAAAGAAACTGTCAATCTAGAATTCTTTATGCAGGAAATATATCATTCAAAAACAAAGGCAAAATACAAACTTTTCAGACATGTGAAAGCTAAAATAATTATCACTAGCACACCTGCCTGACCAGACACACTAAAGGAAATCCTTAAAGCGGAAAGAAAATGATAACAAATGTAAATTTGGATCTATAGAAAGAAATAAAGTGTACTAGAAAAGGCAACTACATAGATAACATAAAGATTTTATTCTTAAAATATGTCTCTTTAAAAGATAATTGATTAAAAATAATAATAAAAATGTATACCGTAATTGATCACTTATGTAGAAGTTAAAAAAAAATGACAAGAGCAGAAAGGCCAGGAGGGAAAATTAAAGGATACTGTTCAAAAGTTTTTATATGTGAAGTGGTATAATATTCTCGCAAGTAGACTGTGATAAGTTCACAGGTGTAAAATAACCACTAAATAAAAAGTTATAATTACTAAGCCAACAAGGGAGATGAGCAATTTTAGAAAAAAAAAATTAATCCCAAAGAAGTCAAACAAAGGATAGTCAAAACGGAAAATATAACAAGAGGAGATTCCACTTTAACCATACCAATAATCACGGTAAATGTAAATGGTCTAAATACACAAATTAAAAGATTGTCAGATGGTTTAACTATATCAATTAAAAGATCATCAGACTTTTTTTTTTCTTTTTTTGCTTTTTAGGGCTGTACCAGTGGCATATGGAGGTTCCCAGGGTAGGGGTCTAATCGGAGCTACAGCTGCCAGGCTACGTGACAGCCACAACACCACCAGAGCCGAGTCAAGTCTGTGAACTACACCACACTCATGGCATTGCCGGATCCTTAACCCACTGAGCGAGGCCAGGGACTGAACCTGCAACCTCATGGTTCCTAGTCGGATTCATTTCTGCTGCGCCATGAAGGGAACTCCCATCAGACTATTTTAAAAAGCAACATCCAGCATATGCTGCCTACAGAAACACATTTCAAATATAAGGCACAGATAAGTTAAAAGTAAATATATAGAAAAGATATACCATGCTAACACTAACAAAAGGAAAGCTGGAATGGCTACAATAATATCAGATAATATAGGTTTCAGGGCAAAGAATATTACCATGACTAAAGATCGTTTCATAACATTAAAGGGGTTAATTCATCAAGAGCATAACAACTCTAAGTGTGTACATACCTAATAGCAGAGTTTCAAACTCCATGAAGCAAAAATAGAGGATACCTCCACAAATCCATAACATTAGCCCAAGATTTCACTATCCCTCTCTCAATAATTAAAGTAACCGGTAGATAGAAAGCCATTTAGGATACAGAAGGATTAACAATATTAATCAATTAGACCTAACTGACATTTATAAAACATTCCAACCAAAAACAGCACAATACACATTCTTTCAAAGTACACACAGAACATTTACCAAGATATATATATAAAATATATTCTAGGCCATAAAATAAACATCAATTTAAAAGATCTCAAATCATAAAAAGTAGGTTCTCAGGGAGTTCCCGTTATGGTGCAGTGGTTAACAAATCCGACTAGGAACCATGAGGTTGCGGGTTCGATCCCTGCCCTTGCTCAGTGGGTTAACGATCCGGCGTTGCCGTGAGCTGTGGTGTAGGTTGCAGACGCGGCTCGGATCCTGCGTTGCTGTGGCTGTGGTGTAGGCCGGCAGCTACAGCTCTGATTAGACCCCTAGCCTGGGAACCTCCACATGCCGCAGGTGCGGCCCTAAAAATGACAAAAGGCAAAAAAAAAAAAAAAAAGTAGGTTCTCAGAATACAATGGATTTAACTTAAAATCAACATAACAAAAAGACATCTGGAAAATCTGCATATTAAAAAAACTAACACACTTCTAAATAACATTTATCAAAGAAGATATCAAAAGGTAAATTTAAATTATTTTGAACTGAATGAAAATGAAAAGGCAACATACCAAAAGTTGTGGGATGCAACTAAAGAAGAGTTAGAGGGACATTTTTAGCACTAAACACCTATATTTGAAAAGAAGTCTCAAATCAGTGACATCAGGTTCTACCATAAGATACTAGAAAAAGACAAACAAATGAACTACAAAGCAAGCAGAAATAATAAAGATCAGAATGGAAATCAATGAAATACAAAACCGGAAAACCATAGATATCAAGAAAGCCAAAAATGCTACATTGGAAAGATAATATCAATAAACTTTTGTTCAGTCTGATCAAGAAAAGAGAAGACTCAAATTATGAATATCAGGGTGAAAGGTGACATCACTATAGATTCTACAGAGTTTTAAAAGACAACAAGGGAATATTTTGAGTAACATTACGTCAATAAATTCAACCGCCTGGATTAAATGAACAAACCCCTTGAAAGACATAAACTACTAAAGCTTACTCAAGAAGATATAGATAATTTAGCAGCCTTACACCTATTACAGAAATTGAATTTGTAGTTAATATCTTCCCACAAAGAAAAATCCAGACCAGATGGATTCACTGGTAAAGTCTATCAAACATTTAAGGAAGAAATACCAATTTGACACAAACTATTCTAGAAAAATAAAGGAAAGGGAACACGTCCCAACTTATTCAAGGTTGCCAAGATTATACTGATACCAAAAACAAAGATAAAGGTATTAGAAGAAAAAATATCCCAAACCAGTATCTGTCAAAACCACTGATGGCAAAATTTTTAATAAAATCTCAGGAAATAAATTCCAACAATATATAGAAATAACAATACATGGAAGTTCCCGTTGTGGCTCAGAAGTAATGAGCCCGACTAGTTCCATGAGGATGCAGCTTCAGTGGGTTAAGGACTTGGCACTACCACAAGTTGCGGTGTAGGTCGCAGACACAGCGCGAATCCTGCATTGCTGTGGCTGTGGTGTAGGCCAGCAGCTATAGCTCCAATTCGACCCCTAGCCTGGGAATTTCCATATGCTGCAGGTGTGGCCCTAAAAGGCACAAAAAAAAAAAAAAACATGAGCACCAAGCAGTGTTTATCTAAAGAATGTAAGGTTAGTTCTAATATTTGAAAATCAATGTGATGGACCATACTAACAAACCAAAAATGAAAAAACATATGGTCATCTCAATAGGCTCAGAAAAAGCACTTGACTATATCCAACACTCATTTTTGATTTAAAAAAAAAAAAATCTCTCAACAGGAGTTCCCGCTGTGGCTCAGCAGGATACAAATCCGACTAGTCTCCACAAGGATGCAGGTTCGATTCCTGGCCTCGCCCAGTGGGTTAAGGATCTGGTGCTGCCACAAGCTGTTGTGTAGGTCATAGACAGAGATTCGATCTGGTGTTGCTGTGGCTGTGGTGTAGGCCAGTAAGCTGCAGCTCCGATTGGACCCCTAATCCAGGAACTTCCATATGCTGATGGTGCAGCCCTAAAAAGAAAAAAAAAAAAAAATCTTAGCAAACTAGGAACAGAGGGAAATCTCCTCATTGACAAAGAACATAAACAAAAAACCTATAGCTATCACCACACTTACTGGTGAAAGACCAAGGGCTTTCTAACATCAGGAGTAAGACAAAGTGGCTACTACCATAACTTCTATTTAACATTATATTGGGAACTGTGCCTAGTACAATAAGAAAAAATAAAAGATTAGAAAGGAAGATGTAAAATTGTCTGTATTCAGATGACATCATCTCTATATAAAAAATACACACAGAAACTCACACACACAAAAGGAGTTCCCATCGGGGCTCAGAGGTTAGCGAACCCAACTAGCATACATGAGGATGCATGTTTGATCACTGGCCTCACTCTGTGGGTTAAGGATCCAGCATTGTCGTGAGCTCGGATCCCACGTTGCTGTGGTGTAGGCTAGCAGCTACAGCTCTGATTGGACCCCTAGCCTGGGAACCTCTATATGCCGTTGGTACGGCCCTAAAAGAGAGAGAGAGAGAGAGAGGGAGGGAGAGAGAGAAAGAAAGAAAGAAGGAAGGAAAGAGAGAGAGAGGGAGGGAGGGAGGGAGGAAGAAAGAAAGAAAGAGAGAAAGAAAGAAAGAAAATACAATGAAATCAATTTTAAAGTGACTAAAATAAGTGAACATAGCCAAGTTGACAGAGAACATCAACAACAAAAATCAATCACATTTCTATACATTAACAACAGTCAAAAATATAAACTTTTTAAAACCATCACTTCAATAGCATCAAAAATACGAAATACATAAGGATAACTATGACAAAAGATGCACAAGATATGCACAATGAAAACTACAAAATATCGCTGAGAAGATGGCAATGCCCCCCAAATTATCTAGAGTCAACACAATCCAAATCAAATTCTTTTTTTAATTTTATTTTCATTAGAGTAAATAAAATTTAATTTTATTTTATTTTCACTGATTCACAGTGTTGTGCCAATTTCTGCTGTAGAGCATAGTGACACAGTCATACATAAATACACATTCTTTTTCTCATACTACCTTCCATCATGTTCCACCCCAAGACGTTGCATATAGTTGCCTGCTTTGATTACTATAGCTTTATTACAAGACCTAAAGTCAGATAGCATAAGTCCTTTGACTTTGCTGTTTTTTTCCAGATTTTTTTATATGAAAAGGACATCAAAGAGCCAAAATCTAGAAAAAGAACAGCAAAGTCTTTTTTCTGTTTTTTCTTCTCTTTTTCGGCCCCATCTGTAGCATATGGAAATTCCTGGGCCAGGGATCCAATCTGAACTGTAGGTGTGACCCATGCCACAGCTGCACAACACCAGATCCTTAACCCACTGTGCCTCGGGGTTACTTCTGGTCTAACTAAAGAGTAAAGTACAGGAGTTCCCTGGTGGCTCAGTGGGTTAAGGATGTGGCATTGCCACTGCTATGGCTCAGGTTTGATCCCTGCCCCTGGACCTTATGTATGCCATGGGCGCGGCTAAAAACAAAACAAACAAAACAAAACAAATAAAGCACATAATCACAACATGTAAGCAGACAAGCAGAAAAGTCACCCATTCAGAAGTCAAAAGACTAGAGCACTCATCCCAGCTATGCCTGAACTCAAGAGATGTCTGTCCTTGGGCAAATCACTGAAACTTCTATAAGACTATTTTCTCACCTAGAATAAGACAGGATGATTTCTAAGGCCTCTTCCACTCTGGATCTATTAATCCAAGTGGAAAAACAGGGAGAGGAACTGGGCCTTAAAGAACTGGCAGGATTTGAATCAAAGGATATTGCAGAGAAGGAGTATGAAGGTACAAATGGACACATCTTGTATGATTTCACGTAGATGAGATGTCCAGAGCTGACAAAATCATGAAAACAGAAAGCAGAAGGGTGGTGGCCAGGAGTCAGCGGGGAGGAGTTTTCTCTGGGTACTGAGTTTAGTTCTGCTAAATGCAGAAGTCCTAGTGATGTTACACAACACCTCTGGATTGTACACTTAAAAATGGATGAGAGGGTAAGTTTTATTTATTTTTTAACCACAATTAAAAAGAAAAAGAGCCATAGAAATTAGCACCCAGCAGTTATACTGATGCAAAAAATATTTCAAATCAACTAACTTCTAGGGTCCAATCCTAATCCGTAGAATTCCTTTTCTCCAGATTGAAAAGAAAAGATGGATATGCCTTGCTAATGGGACATGGAAGCTTCCCCAACTAGGACAAAGCTGAAGGGGCATGCTGAGAAAATGGAGACAATGCGAACACTAAGCAATCGTAGAAATACAGAGCAGGCAATTCAAACACAATCTAATTGGGTCATTCCCCACCCACAATCTAGCCGAAGTCTCATTCAGATGCCTCTATAAATTTCTCTGGCCCTTCTATGTCTCTTGGCAAATGCTGAGCATCAAAGCCTGATAAACACATATACACCCCATAGATAAAGTACAGTTACTAGTTGCTGAGTAAATGTTTTTAGTACTTACTGATACAGTGACTGCTACATAGGAAGCACTCTGGAAATAGCTGTCAAATGACTAAAGAGTAACAAATCACAAGACTCTTACATATCCATTCAGATGCATATAATACAGTGTTTCATAAATATTACAGAACTTAAATTGCACAGTTCTGAATAATGGATTTTGATATATAAACTCCTGCATTTTAATACCAAGTAATGTCATTCCCAAAAATTGTTCACATGCCTCAGTTTTAGCTCCATTCTATTGGATTAGTTGTAATATCATTATCCAACAACGTTCAAATAAGGCTTAGAGTTTCTTAGTGCCACTATTCACAATTAATGGAAGTTTTCAGCTCTTTGTACTTTCATATATATTTTCGCTTATCAATTTCTCGGGGCGGGGGGGAAGCCAGTTGGGATTTTAAGAGATTGCGTTGAATCTGTTTTCAGATGCAAATCAGAGATATTAACAACACCTGTCTCTGCTTTTTCACTGTAGTAAAATTTCACTTGAAATTTTTCCCAAACATACTCAATTCCATGGAGAGTTCCTGCTGTAGAAAACTGGAAGACACAAAACCTAACGTGCAGAATATTAAACGCACTAAAAACTGGAAAGCTAATTCCCGGTTAAAAAATCAGTTAAAAATGTTCAAGTGAATCTCCAGATTAAGGAAGCGGATAAAGCATATCACTTTGCAAAGCGCAAAGCAGCAGGCAAATATCAAGTAATACAATACAGTGGCGGCCGCTCAAGGATCCTAAGGCGTCCCATCCCTGACAGTCCCAAACATCAGTGTCCCGACCCAAGAGAACGCATCCACAGGTGACCCAACCCTCGGGAAGCGTCCTCCCTACAGCAACAGGCTCTGTTTAATTCTGCTTTTCCTCTCAGGGCACCATACTGGGCTACAAGGGAAGGCTGGCGCGAGAAGCCGGGCCTGGGAGGCCAGGTGGGCCGGGAGCTAGGGGCGTGGGGTGGGCAGGGGCGATGCCAGGGCCGGGGATCGATGCCAGGGCCAGGGAGCGATGCCGGCGGCCGACGGCGCTCGCCCAAGGCCGCCGGCACAGGTGCCCAGCGAGGCGCCGCGGAGGCCCCGCAGGTCAGCCCCGGGCAAGGTCCCGGGAAGGGGTCAAGGCGGGATGCGCGAGGCGGGGGCGGGGAGGCCTCACCTTGGCTCCCGGGAGGCCGGCGCCGCCGCGGTCCCTCAGTTGCTAAGGGGAAGGCTCTTCCGGGTCACAGGCGCGGAGTTCCAGAGAGCAACGGTGGCCGGAAGGGGCCAAGAGCGACGGGCGGGACGAGCGCGCGACGGAGGCGCTGGGCGACTGTAGGCGGCTGTAGTTCCGCTGCGGCGGCGGCGGCGGCGGCGGCGGCGGCGGCGACTGCAAGGCTAGGCGGAAGGCCTTTCCGATTTCTTTGGCCTGGCCTCGCGGGGGCGACTGGCTGTAGCCGGTGGCTCTAGCCGCCCGGCCGCCTGCTCCCGGGCCTGGCGGGCCCCCTCCTCCCGCTGCTCTTGAACCCGCGCAGCCCGGGTCATCAGTGCTGTGCCCCGCGAGGGTGTAGACACTCCAGCCCTCTCCTCTGACAGGGCTTTACTCATCCCTTGATTTACTCTGCTCCCGGTTAGTGAGCACCTGCTCAGGGCTGGGCCCTAGGATGCAGAGGTGGGCATCCCAGGCGTGGCCCCTGCCCACCGAATGGACAGGCTGGTGGGAAGGCAGGCAGGCAGTATCCTGCCAAGTGAATGAGGCTAGGGGAGCCTAACCAGACACAGGTGGGGAAGAGCTGATGGTGGAGACCTCAGCCTAGTTAAAGGGGTAGAGAAGAGGGTCCCAGGGGGAAGTGCAGGGAGGTTGGTTAAGGATAGAACCTAGAAAACATTAAAGGTGTAAACGAAGGGAAAGGAACCCCCCAAAGAGCAGACGGAATGTTCATTTGAAAGCCTGCGGAGGATACAGCAAAGAAGTTTCAGGAAGGAGCTGATCACCAGTGTCACGTGTCCTGGGGATCCAGAGCCCAGTGGTGACCACAGAAAAATCAAAATTCAGGAGTGGGCTGTCAAAGTTAGCTTGAATCTATGTAGTGAAGGAGTCCACCATCATATGCTCCTTGTTGAGATAAGGAAAAGAGATGCATTAAATTGTTCCTGGACGCCTTCGTGTTTTATAAAGCACTGTCAGTATTTGCAAATTTCAGGATTCCGCTACTAAAAAATTATCTCCTTGAATATGGAAAAATTTGTTATTTAACCTTGCATCTACAGTGCCTGCCACACACAAAGGCCTCAATCCCCTGTTTAAAGGGTAAACCCACGGGCCTCTAGTTTTTAATCTTCTCATAGGTCCCTTCCGAGCCCTCCACAAAACTGATATAGGCAAAACTTGTCTGTTTCGACTACAGAGGGTGGAAGAAACTCAGCAGGGGCAGAGAGTGAGGAAGGTGGAGGCCCAGGAATTGGATGGGTTGGAAAGAGCCCAACAGAGCTAGAAATGGGAAGATCCAGAAGAAAGGACAAAGGATTAAAAACACAGAAGCTGGGGAGTTCCCATTGTGGCTCAGCGGTAACAAACCCAACTAGTTTCCATGAGGATGAGGGTTTGATCCTGACCTCACTCAGTAGGTTAAAGGATCCAGCATTGCCTTGAGCCATGATGTAGGTCGAAGACGCAGCTTGGATCTGGCGTTGCTGTGGCTGTGGTGTAGGCCGGCAGCTGTAGCTCTGATTCAAACTCTAGCCTGGGAATGCCCATTTGCTGTGGGTGCAGCCCTAGAAAAAAACACAGTAGCTGGGCTTTCAGGGCCAGGAATGGGAGATGAAGCCAAAAATAGAAGCAGGAATAGAAGAGCAAAGACAAAGAAAGGACGGTTTATGTGCATAAGTGCAACAGGCAGATCCCACTGAGATTGGACGGCTGGCAGACAGTGTGTTGTTGGCCAGCATGAAGGCTGCCGCGCTAAGTAGACATATGTCCACGTCCTCCAAGTGGAGTGAGCCCTGGACTTCCTCATATTGGCCACGAGAAAATCACAACACCCCAAAATGACTTGGGATGAGAGACCTGCCCCATAAGCAGATCCTCAGTCCATAACTCCAGTCCATTTTCATTATCATAAGTATTACAATAAGCTCCCTTAAAAGGGAAATATTCTTCTCTGAAGGATTAATAATCTTTCCACAATGGGTGTGACCAGCCATCCATGGGAGTAACCATGAATCTGAAATGTTTGACTGTAGAGTTTAGGAACCCCCAACATATTAGCCAAGGGGGCGCAGGGGTAAGGCAGGATCAGAAAATTATTTTAGTTTAATAAAGGAAAGTAAAAATCAATTTTTTTATGAACAGAAGGGACAAAGTCAACTTGCAGTGTAAAAAAAGAAACCCCAGGAGTTCCTCTCGTGGCTCAGCAGAAACAAATGACTAGCATCCACGAGGATGCAGATTCGATCCCTGTCCTCACTCAGTGGGTTAAGGATCCAGCATTGCCGTGAGTTGTGGTATAGGCCGCAGATGCGGCTCAGATCCTGCATTGCTGTAGCTGTGGTACAGACCAGGGGCCACAGCTCCAATTCGACCCCTAGCCTGGGAACTTCTGTATGCCACGGGTGTGGACCTAAAAAGACAAAGAAAAAAGAAGAAGAAGAAGGCCCAAATACTGGAAGTGTAATAGACAAAGTCTATCCCCCTGTCTCTTGGCAGCCATCTGTTCTAAAGAACTGTCCTGGTAGAGGGCCATGGTGATTCATTAGGCTCAACATGGCTAGTGTCCTGGGAGATTTCAGTGGTGCCTTAAGAGGTAGAAATTTGACATTGCTATGAAGGGCGTGTTTTTGGAGAACCGCGGGGAATTGTGAGTGAACTCTGCTTCCAGGCGATATGGGCATGGAAGTTTCCGGGTGATGTCCTTGGTCTGACTTTGGTCTCTGGCTGGTCGATGGCCAATTAATGATGCAAAATGCTTTGAAGAATGCCCTCAAGACCCAAAATATGAGTGGAGGACCAGAGGTACCATGCCCTGTTCATATATAAAGTGAGCCGTCTGATGCTTCCAGAAGAATTCCATCTTGGCATCAGGAGGTCTGTGACTGTTATCAAGCCCGGGCTTGGAACGCCTCAGAGCTTTCCCGCCAGCCTTGATCCCTAGCCCACCAGCATCCCCAGCTTGGTCTTCTTCTGTGTTAACATCTACCCAGTCACAGAGCCAGATTGGCAGGAGTCACCCTTGTCGCCACTTCCTCGTCACCATACTCACCTTAACACCCCAAACCACTTCCCCTCACCCAGTTCCACTGCCATCAATTACGGTAAAAGGAACAAATAACCAAGTAACTCAGGTCCAGTAAGAAACGATGTTGCAACCTCCAAGACGAAGAAAGGTGATAAAGGCAGTGTGTGTGTGTGTGTGTGTGTGTGTGAGAGAGAGAGAGAGAGAGAGACATGTGCCTAAGTGTGAAAACAGTGTAATGGCCAAACACCACAAGAACTTCAAGGAGGTAAGAAGGAATAAACTCATTCAACAACATGTTTTGATTGCCTTTCACATGCTGATTTCACCAAGAAAGTAAAGGATAATCAAAGGGTATTGCTTTCTTTCTTCCTTTGGTTCTTTATTGCAAGAATCAACGTGAAGCAGTGCTTGCTGGCCTGGGGGTATGACTTTGGAAGGCCCTAGCTCAGCTGTGGGATGCATTAAAATGTCTGTGCCTGTGCAGGTGCAGTACTGTGGGCTGAGAGAGCTGTCTGTGGGTGAGCAGAAAGTATGTCTCATCATCACCGTATCAGTCGTTCTTGGCCTTCTCAACTAGAACCTCCCAGACCACTTACAGTCTTTGATTATAGTATGGTTTTGTTCTCATTTTGAACTTAGTTTTTAAATTACATTTTTCTTTTCTTCCTACCTTCGTAGTATTACTTTTACCCTCACTTTAAAAAAAACAAATCCTTCTTTGGAGTTCCTGTTGTATGTGTTTCAGCAAGTTACCAAACCCAGCTAGCATCCATGAGGAGCCAGGTTCCATTCCTGGCCTTGCTCAGTGCGTTAAGGATCTGGCCTTGCTGTGAGCTGTGGTGTGGGTGGCAGATGAGGCTCGGATCCCACATTGCTGTGGCTATGGTATAGGCTGGCAGCTGCAGCTCCAATTCAACTCCTAGTCTGGGAACTTTCATGTGCTGCAGGCATAGCCCTAAAGAGCAAAATGTACATACATATATGCATGCATACATACACACATACATACATACATACATAAAATCTTTCTTCTTGGAGTTCCTGTCGTGGCGCAGAGGAATCAAATCCAACTAGGAACCATGAGGTCTCAGGTTCGATCCCTGGCCTCATTCAGTGGCTTAAGGATCCAGCATTGCTGTGGCTGTGGTGTAGGCCAGCAGCTACAGCTCTGATTAGAGCCCTAACCTGGGAACCTCCATATGCCGCAGGTGCTGCCCTAAAAAAAAAGACAAAAAAATAAATCCTTCTAGAATATTCTTATGCTTTTAACCTCATACGTGTTAGCCTTTAGCTTAATTTCTCTTTCACCTATTGGCTCCTATTTAAAATTTCATCTTTTGGAGTTCCCGTCACAGCTCAGTGGAAATGAATCTCACTAGCATCCATGAGGACATAGGTTCCATCCCTGGCCTCGCTCAGCGGGTTAAGGGATCCAGCGTTGCTGTGAGCTGTGGTGTAGGTTGAAGATGCAGGTTGGATCTGGTGTTGCTGTGGCTGTGGCTGTGGTGTAGGCCAGCAGCTGTAGCTCATATTTAACCCCTAGCCTAGGAACCTGAATATGCCATGGGCACGGCCCTAAAAAAAAGGAAAATAATGAAAACCACAAGGAGACGGGTTTTTTTTCTTTTGCCTTTGCTAGGGCCGCACCAGCGGCATATGGAGGTTCTCGGGCTAGGGGTCTAATCAGAGCTGCAGCCGCCGGCCTAAACCACAGCCACAGCAATGCGGGATCCAAGTCATGTCTGCAACCTACACCACAGCTCATAGCAATGCTGGGTCCTTAACCCACTGAGCGATGCCAGGTATTGAACCCGCAACCTCATGGTTCCTAATCAGGTTTGTTAACCACTGAGCCACTACGGAAACTCTGAGATATTTTTTTTTAATTTCATCTTTTAAGATATTTTTACTGTTAATTTTATCAGGATTTTATCAACATACTGTTAACTTTTTAGGTTTAATTTTTGTTATTTTATAATACTTTGTGCTTTTATTTTTTTATTTATGCTACTTTAAATGTGAACTTTAGAAAATTCTCTCGTTTACAGTGTTATTCTTTCTCAGTTTTTATGTCCACATCTTTAGCTTTACATTCGTCTTAAGTTTTATACTCTCTCATCTTTTTAAAATTTTTCTTTCTCTGATCATATGTCTTGCATATTTTCTCTAATTTTCAACTTGAATTACACATATAGCTCAGCAGCTAAAATGTCGTCTAGCAATTTTTACATTTTAAATGAGAAAATAATCAAATTTAATGCACCAAATCCAGAAACTTATACTTTGTTTTGTTTACTTTACTGCAGAGGAATTTCTTTATAGAAAAAAAATTTTACTTTTCTTGTGTGCCTTGTCTCCTGCCAGATACCAGCCTCATATGAAGCTAATGCAGGAGAAAATGTGCCCTCATGTTGCAACTCCAATACAGCAGCAATGCAGCATAGCGCTTAAGCTATAGCGAACCAAACTGCGGGATTCAAACCCAACTCCTCCCATTATTTGCTGTGTGACCTTGAGCAAGTTACTCAACCTCTCTGTTTTCCTCACCTATAGAATGTGGATGATTATGATGCTATCTCATAAGGCTGATGCGAGATTTAAATGAGTCAACATATGTAAAGCACCTAGAACAGTGCCTGGCACATAGTAAATACATGCGTTTGCTAATATTATTATTTAATAGGTAGTTACCCTATACAGTGATCACTCTTAGGAGTATTAAATAACCAAGTATCTGTAGATGACCTTCCTAACTGACAGAAGTAGCTTTTATTCTTCCTCTTGGAGCAGACACTGTAGCCTACCAAAGTTCTCTCTGGCACTTTCTCTTCCTAACCAAACCCCATTATTTTTTTCGGATACCGACACTCCTCCAAGGACTCATGTGTCGGGTGAGGGTGGGGAAAAATTTCAGTGAAGGGTGAGTCTGCATCTCCATTTCTAATGCCAACCCTGACTGACTCTCTGCCTTCTAGAATTCCAGAGAGAAAACAGCTGATTGATTGGTTCAGGGCAGCCTATGATTGGACTTCGTGGTCCCCTGGAGCCAATCAGCTAAGCAAAGGGAATCAGAATCACCCAGTAGAATTATAGTAACTCAGGTATACATCTTCCTTAAGGAGAGAGGGTGTGTGTGTGTGTGTGTGTGTGTGTGTGTGTGTGTGTGTTTATGCTTATTGGAGGGGAGCAGCATTTCAAAGAGGGGAGAAGTGCAATATATAGCCTGTCTCCACAGATATGCAATGGCCTGAAAAGCAATGGTATAAAATCTAGTTGTCATTAAATTTGATAATCATATTTTTTTGTCTTTTTGGGGCCACACCCGCGGCATATGTAGGTTCCCAGGCCTGGGGTTCAATCGAAGCTGTAGCCGCTGACCTACGCCAGAGCCACAGCAATGTGGGATCCAAGCCGCATCTGTGACCTACACCACAGCTCATGGCAATGCCGGATCTTTAACTCACTGAGCAAGGCCAGGGATCGAACTTGCAACCTCATGGTTCCCAGTCAGATTCGTTTCCACTGTGCCATGAAGGAAACTCCGATAATCATATTTTTAAACATTTAACTTTTCAGAATGCCAAAACCATACCAAGAGGATTTAACAAAGGAGGACTTGAAGAAAGTGAGGGATTGACAAAAAGAATTCTAAATCTACTGAAATTCCCCAGTGGCTCGGAGGGTTAAGGATCCCCTGGCTGTGGCTCTGGTTACTGCTGTGGCGTGGGATCGATCACTGACCCAACAACTTCCACGTGTCGCAGACATGGCCAAAAAAAGAAGGGAATTCTGAACCTACTCATAAGAGACATTTTTTAATTAGAAGAGATATGAAGAAATGTGTATAGTCTGTTTTTTTTTGGTAAGTGAAAACAATAAAACACTAGGAAACTGGGCCATCGAGAAAAATGTTACATTTGATCTCACTGAAATGAAGAAAAAACACCGTATTCATTAGAAATCCTATATTAAGTTAGAAAAAAGTTATTAACTGAGAAAAATAAAGACTAACACAATTACAACAATTATCAGATTACATGTAAATGGACTAAATTTTCCTGTTTAAAAACAGAATCATAGACTGGATTAAAAAGACAAAATCCACACCTATGAATCTTAACTTTTTTTAAGTTAAAAAAAAAAGGGGGAGATAGAATCATTTGAAAGCCTAGCTCGGATAAATCCTGCCTGCATGAGAGCAAGTGTAGCGGGTCCCAACTTGACTGAATAAGTTCTGTTCATCCCGGATCCCGGCATACCTGGGCATGCCCCAAACACCAGTGGCAGGATCCACTGGAGGTCTGTTTCCATGAGTAGCCAGCATCCTAGGAAAAATCCTTTTTTCAGTCGAGGCCAAAGAGAAGCCCAAGGACAGCCGGTCGGTGTGATGCTGGGTATAGCAGGCAGGCTGCAGGGAGAGAAAGTACCAACAAGACAAGCTGTTTGGCCTAAGGCAGTCCTGCTCCACTGCTTTTCAACAGAACAGGGCACCAGCAAAGGAAGGGTGCTGCTGGAGCATGTTGACAGAAACCCTCCACAATGCTCCATTCATTGGCCCCAAACACAGGCTCTGACCCAGCCCCACTGAGGGATTGTCGGCAAGTCCTTATGCCTCGGGGGCCTCCAGTTCTCTTCTATAAAACAGTGATTAGAGGAACTGCTCCAAAAAGGAAAAATTGGGAAACAGCTTTCTCAGATGTACATGAAGCTTTCACAAAAATCAATTGCAGATTTGAAGATGAGGATGTTCACGGCAGCTGTATTTTACGCATTCTTTCTCAGACTTCCACACAATAAAACTAGAGAGAAAGCCAATACATCACCTATGTGCACATGACCAGGCAGGAATGGAAAAAAGTTCTATGATGGAACAATTAAGTTGAAAAGGCAACACCAACTATGGGGATGTTACTTTAAAGACAAACCAAAAAAGGAGACTGGGTACACTAAAGCTATATTGAAGGAATTTTGGCATCTTTCATGCTTAAGGTAATAATAAAGAAAAAGGAAAAAATTATCAACTAAAGCTACACCTAATTTTTGTAGAAAGATATATAACGGTAACAAATTTTAGGAGTTCTCTGGTGGCTCGGCAGGTGAAAGGTCTGTCTCAGGTCACTGCTGCGACTTGGATTTGATCCCTGGTCCAGAACTTCTGCATGCCGTGGCACAGCAAAAACAGCAACAAAAAATAAGTGATAATTTTTTAAAGGAATGGTAATAATTATAAAATCAAATAAAATGATTAGATAAATAATTAGAAAATGAGATTATCTGCTTAATACACAAAACTGAGATTAAAAAATGAACTAACATTTACAAACTACTAACAGAGCCAATTAAATACCCAAAAGCATACAAGAGAAACAAAAATCAAAAACTGTATAAACACAAAATTTTTTCAATTATTAGGAAATACTATTCAGAGTTAAAATCTAGGAGTTCCCCTTGTGGCTCAGCAGGTTAAGGGCCCAGCTTTGTCTCCATGAGGATGTGGGTTTGATCCCTGGCCTCACTCAGTGAGTTAAGGAGCTGGCATTGCCACAGCTGCAGTGTAGGTTACAAATGCGGTTCAGATCCAGTGTTGCCACTGCTGTGACATAAGCCTCAGCTGCAGCTCCCCTGAGAGCCCTAGCCTGGGAACTTCCATATGCCACAGGTGCAGCCATGAAAAAAAAAAACGTTAAAATCTAATAAATTTTAATATTAAAAGGAATTAGCAACTATGAATAAAACTAACCCAAGAAAATTCAGAACAACAGGAAAAGATTAACAAAAGGAGAAGTTTACAGAGAAATTTAAAAAATCTATTCAATGAAGATTTGTAGAATGACTAAGTGAACTTTTTGAAAAAAAGCACCTAGACTTGATAGTGTTGTCATTAACACTTTTGATAGCAGGTGAGTAAACAAAAACCCAATTCATTTTGTAAAGCAAATATGTTCATTTCCCACCTGCTTGTACAAATAAAAATTACACCACAGCCACAGCAATGCAGAATGCAAGCCGCGTCTGCGACCTACACCATAGCTCATGGCACCACCAGATCCTTAACTCACTGAGCAAGGCCAGGGATTGAACCTGCGTCCTCATGGATGCTACTCAGGTTCGTTAACCACTGAGCCACGATGGGAACTCCCGAAATAAAGACTAACAATGCAAAAAAAAAAAGTTTTCAAAATTTTTACATGCATAATCTTATCACCTTTGCACATTTATTTTTATTTTATTCCATTACTAGTTCCGTACATTTATGCTGTAGAAGTGCATTACGTGTGGCTATTTTACATCCCTTTTTCTTTTCTAAATTGTGTCTTTGTTCCGTGTTTATTTTAAAGTATTCTTTTTTCTTATACAAATTATAAATGTTCGCATGAAGAAGCAACTAAAAATTTACCCAAAGTTAGACTGATAGGTCAGTAGGTACATACATACATACGTGGGTGGGTAGACATACATTTGGATTAGGATTGGAGCATACTTTTGTGAAAATTTTAAATTGAGATATAATTCATATAACATAAAATTCACAACTTTAAAGAGTACAAAGCTGCTGCATTTGGATTCTTAACCCACTGTGCCACAGCAGGAACTCCCACTTTGTCTCATATATTTTTACTTTTTATTTTTATTTTTTTGCTTTTTAGGGCAGCACCTGCAGCACATGGAGGTTCCCAGGCTATGGGTCGAATGGGAGCTATAGCTGCTGGCCTACACTACAGCCACAGCAACACCAGATCCAAGCTGTGTCTACGACCTACACCAGAGCTCATGGAAACCCTGGATCCTTAACCTGCTGAGCGAGGTCAGGGATTGAACCTGCGTCCTCATGGACACTGGTCAGATTCATTTCCTTGTCTCATTTATTTTCAGTGTGCAAGAATGGAACAGCTACCAGGGCATCTTATGGCTTAGAATATTTATTTTGGAAAAAAATGAACACTGAAGCTAAGGTGACGTTTAATCTTTCAAAAGTGGTCTTTTCCTCTACTTGGGAGATATTAGTCCTTGTTTTTTTGTTTGTTTGATTTTTTTTGATGTTGTTCTTTTTTTGCTTTTTAGGGCTGTACCAACATCATATGGAGGTTCCCAGGCTAGGGGTGGAACCAGAGCTACAGTTGCCACCTACGCCACAGCCACAGCAACGTGGGATCCGAGCCGCGTCTGCGACCTACACCACAGCTCATGGCAATGCCAGATCCTTAACCCACTGAGCGAGGCCGGGGATGGAATCAGCAATCTCACCGTTCCTAGCCGGATTCACTTCCGCTGTGCCACGATGGGAACCCCAGTCCTTTTTATTTGTATGTATTTGTTTTGAAAAGTAATACACTCATCTAGTACAAAATTCAAGAGGTGCCAAAGAATAGCCAATGAATGACTCTCCCCCATCCCTGACAGGCAGGCAGTACCCAGTTCCCCGCTCTGTTACCACTTTCCTCAATCCCAACAGCCATCATCCATCCATTCATCCAACTGACATTTTCAAGGTGCCTGATCTGTGTGAAGATGAACAGGTACAGTCATTCAGAGATTTGAATCCCACCCCTACCACCAAGGGCCCATGGGCTTGGGCAGATCACTTGGTCAAATCTCAGTTTCCTCCTCTGTGGACTGAGGATAATGATAAGTACCCCGTGCATCATTGAAAGGATGTATCTAATGTCCCTGGCAGAGGCCTGGATGCTACGGATGGCATATATCCTCCAGAGCTCTCTTCAAGCACCTCTCTCAGGTCTGCAACTTGGTTCCCCCTCATCGTTTTCCCCACTTTGGATCGGGCTGTTT
The DNA here is from genome assembly GCA_004024745.2 of Catagonus wagneri. Classification (NCBI taxonomy): domain Eukaryota; kingdom Metazoa; phylum Chordata; class Mammalia; order Artiodactyla; family Tayassuidae; genus Catagonus; species Catagonus wagneri. The sequence continues at coordinate 5,778,853 of PVHT021183553.1, forward strand.
CTCTGGCTGCTGACCTAGAATCTCTTATGCCCTCTCCTCCGACTGCACGGAGACCCGTCCACAAGGCGAGGCCCTGCAGACGATCATGCGGTGCAATCCTGGGGCCTTCCACTGCCTCATACAGTCCGTGGGAATTTTTAACTAAGTCCGTCCTCACACATCATATTCAGCAGTATTATTATGTCAGATGCTGTAAAGACATTGACACGTCTCTCTCAGTGTTATTGGTGGCAGACGTTCAGCCATGAGGAAAAAGATAAACAATGAATTCACTCACCTTATTCAGGTTGTCATAGTTTTGTTCTTCTTGAAGGAAAATAGTCACTGAACTCTGTTTGAAAATAGTGGCCAACATCTTCCCCACTAGCTATGCCATCAATCTGCAGAGAAGAGTAAGTTTGCAATCTGAAAACACCTACAGCCAGATGTGGGTTTATTTTTTAACAAACCTTCTCATTGTGCTGCTGGATACACAAGGAAATCACACTCGGGGGAGGGGAACTTCTGAGGGTGGAGGGGTTCTTGGAAGAGACCAAGGCCAGCAAGCTGGTGCATTTAGGGGAGTGGCAACCTGGAGGCCAGTCTCTCTCTCCATTTCTGCCTGTGGTTCCTTCTGCCACTAGGGAGCTTCTTGAAGTGACAAGACTGTCCCCAAACCACCCTGCCTCAAGGGGAAGCTGGGGACTTTCTCCACCCACCCTGCAGCTAGGTATCCCCACCAGCCCCGTGTGTGGAGGCACAGGCAGCCAGGCCAGGGAGGGACCACCCTACCTGCCTTCGCTCCAGGCATAGCGTGATGTGCTTTATCTGGGTCTTGGGGAGCAGCTCCACTAAGAACTGGGGTCTTGGAGTTCCTGTTGTGGCACAGTGGAAACAAATCCAACTGGTATCCATGAGGATACCGCCATGAGCTAGCATCGACTCAGAAACGGTTATGGCTGCTACCCAAGTATTACCAAGAAAACATGGTTACACATCAGTCATTTTTTAAAAACCATGCTTTCTGGGAGTTCCCTTCGTGGCTCAGTGGTTAACGAATCCAACTAAGAACCATGAGGTTGCGGGTTCGATCCCTGGCCTTGCTCAGTGGGTTAAGGATTCCGCGTTGCTGTAGCTGTGGCGTAGGCCAGCAGCTACAGCTCCTGTTAGACCCCTAGCCTGGGAACCTCCATATGCCACAAGTGCGGCTCTAGATAAAGGCAAAAAGACAAAAAAAAAAAAAAAAAAAAAAAAAAAAATGCTTTCTGGACAAAGCTTTCTCAACTAATGACAGGCTTATAGCTAAATACCTTAATCAAGGAATTCAAAATATTTAATTACTGAGTCTGGCAGTGTGTTTCATAAATAACATTAGCCTGGCGGTTTCATCAAGAAATAATATTGTCTCGAGTTAGATGTTTTATGCTTTATTTGGATTTTTTAAATGATTGTGGTAGGTGATTGGTAACACCTGTCTTAATTTTTCCAAATTAAAAAATGAAGCTGGATGCTTACCTCATACCATAATAAATTCCAGATGGATTAGAAGTAAAAATATACACATACACCAACACATACAAAAGTCCATGAAAGTGCTGGGGGGGGTGAGTGATGTTTATTTAATCTCGGGAGGTGAAAGACAGACCTTTCTAAAAATGACACCAAAGCTAAAAACCATTAAAAAAAAATAGGACAGATTTAATTATATAAAAGTTTGAGACTTCCATGTGGTAGTCGCACGTATTTAAAAGTCAAAGCAGGAGTTCCCATTGTGGCACAGCTGAAACAAATCCAACTAGGAACCATGAGGATGCGGGTTCGATCCCTGGCCTTGCTCAGTGGGTTAAAGATCTGGCATTGCCATGAACTGTGGTGTAGGTCACAGACGCAGCTCAGATCTGGTGTTGCTGTGGCTGTGGTGTAGACCAGCGGCTGTGGCTCCAATTCTATCCGTAGCCTGGGAACCTCCATATGCTGCAGGTGTGGCCCTGAAAAGACGAAAGAAAGAAAGAAAGAAAGAAAGGGAGGGAGGGAGGGAGGGAGGAAGGAAGGAAGGAAGGAAGGAGAGAAAGAGAGAGAGAGAGAAAGAAAGAGAGAAAGAAAGTCAAAGTGAGAGAAAACATTTTGACAAGTGAGAAGCAAAAGCTAAAGTTCCCAATATATGAATAACACTTGCAAATCAGTTAGGAGTAAAAGAATAATACTTCAGTAGGAAAATGAGCGACGACCATGATGGGGAAATTGACCAAGTTTGCAAATGGCCAGTGAATTCATTAGAGGATGATCAACCTCACCTGTAGCCGAGAAAAGACAGAAAAAAAAAAGTGGCTCAGTGGGTTAAGGATCTAACATTGTCACTGCAATGCTTGAGTCGCTGCTATGGCTCGGGTTTGATCCAAGGCCCAGGAACTTCCACATGCTGCAGACTCAGCCAAAAACAATTTTAAAAAAAGAGAGAGAAATAAAATCCCACATACCACCACAGCAAAACTCTTGGGATGGGCTTTCGTCACTCATTAGATGAACAAGGGTGAAAGTGACTGTAACACCCAGGGTTAGTGGGGTTTCTTTCTTTCTTCCTTTTTTTTTTTTTTGTCTTTTTAGGGCTGCACCCGTGGCATCTGGAGGTTCCCAGGCTAGGGGTCTAATCGGAGCTATAGCCACCGGCCTATGCCATGGCCACAGCAATGCCAGATCCAAACCGTGTCTGTGACCTACACCACAGTTCACGGCAATGCTGGCTCCTTAACCCACTAGCAAGGCCAGGGATCGAACCTGCAACCTCACAGTTCCTAGTCGGATTCATTTCTGCTGTGCCACGACGAGAGCTCCAGTGGGATTTCAAAAAAGGGCTTCTGATCTGACCCTGCGGATGGAAAGCGTGTAAGTATGCACCAACTTGGTGGAAAACAGCTGGTCAATACGTATCAGAAACCCTTTCAAATGGATATTTTCTGAACTAGCAGTGCTCCTGTTATCCCGGATCTGGCCTTGAGGGAAGGGACGCAGTCTCCTTTGGCTACAGATGCAGAACACCGGACTGGCTCCTCCCAACTCCCCCAGCAGCGCGAAGGCCAGGCTCTCGGAAGGTGCAGGCGCCTAGATGGCAAGAGCAGCACAGACAGCAGAGGAACGGCTGCCGCGGGCCCCGCCCAGGGTCACTCACTGGAAGCAACTGCCTCGTGTGGCCAGGGGCAGTCACCCCCCACTCCAGAACTGGCCCAGGCCTCTCCTTATGGCAAAGCCAGGCCCCAGGGACCCAACCATCAGCTCAGAGAGCAGACATTCTCATACGACCCTCCCCTCTCCTCGCCTCCCGCCCAGGAAACCCCAGCACATCAGGGGCGGCTCCTCTCCCCCTGCTGGGATGGGCTCTGGTTCTCTGGCCCTGTGAGCACAACACAGTACAGGAGCTCCTGTTGTGGCTCAGTGGGTTACGAACCCAACTAGGAACCACGAGGACGCGGGTTCCATCCCTGGCCTCGTCCAGCAGTTTAGGGATCCAGCATTGCCGTGAGCTGTGGTGTAGTTCACAGATGCACCTCGGATCTGGCATTGCTGTGGCCGTGGCGTAGGCCGGCGGCTGCAGCACTGATTTAACCCCCTAGCCCGGGAACTTCCATATGCTGCAGGTGTGGCCCTAAAAAAAAAAGATAATGCAATGCACTTGTGCTAATGTTCTTACATTTATAATAGTAAAAATAAGGAAACAGCTTACGAATCCATCAATGAGAAAGTGACTGACTAAATTGATTCTTCCATACATTAGAATGCCATAGAAAATAATGGCATACCTCTATCTGTGCTTATGTGGAAAGAAACTGGAAGATTACATAAGTAAATTCAAGTGCTCAGGACAGGACCAGCCGCATAGGAAGTGCTCAAGAGCTGTGGCCAAGTGGGAAAATAGGCTAACAGTGCTATAGTTTGATAGTGTTTTATTATTAAAGTAGATGCATCTTGGAGATCCCTGGTAGCCTAGTGGCTAAAGGATCTAGTATTGTCACTGCTGTGGCACAGGTTTGATCCCTGACCTGGGACCTTATACCTGTTGAGGGCAAAGCCAAAGAAAATTATATATATATATATATATATATACACATAAAACATCTTTATGTCTATATATACATAGAAAAATACATGGAAGGACATAAACTAAAATGAGAATATTCTGGAGTGGTGGGCTTACACATCTATTTGCATATTTGTATTGTCTGTGTTACAGTGATCATGCAGTACCTTTTTTTTTCCAGAATGATTCAGGAAATAGGCAAGAAAAAAGATTTCAAGAATTCTCTGTCCTGGATCCCATTGTGGCTCAGCAGGTTACAAACTCGACTAGGATCCATGAGGACGCAGGTTCGATCCCTTGCCCTGCTCAGTAGGTTAAGGATCCAGTGTTGCCATGAGCTGTGGTGTAGGTCACAGACATGGTTTGGCTCTGGCGTTGCTGTGGCTGTGGAGTAGGCCGGCAGCTGCAGCTCCAGTTCAAGCCCTAGCCTGGGAACTTCCATATCCTGTGGGTGTGGCCCTAAAAAGCAAAAAAGAAAAAGAGAAAAAAAAAATAATTATCTGGCCAGCCTTATCTTCACATTAAAAGTCTTGACATGTGAACACAGTGAAGCAGCACAGATTACATATTAATCAGGTGGGGAAAACTCTAGTTTCATTTTTTTTAAGTTAGAATGAAATTAAAACTTTCAAAAAATTTTTAACAGCGCAATGCTTGGAGCCCGCTTGGGGGACTGTGACTAGAGGAGGCTGACCCCCCGGCCACGTGCTGGGCTGAAGGGGGCCAAATTGCTTTCTGTGGAAAGTTCAACTGCCCTCAGGTACTTGCCCGGGTTCCACTGGCTTCAATAGGATGGGGCCCCAAGACTGAATGCCTGCTAGCTGAGCCCCTTCTGCGCCACGGGAAAGACGTTTCCTCCTTGCCAGCTATAGAGAAGAAAAGTCCCTAGGAGTTCTGAGCTGGGTCACGTGCCCAGCCCTGAATCGGTCACAGAACCGGGGGAGGCAGCCTGCTGTAGGCAACTGTCGTTCCTCCATTTCCACTCCCCCTTGCCCTCCTCCTTTTGGCAACAGTAATCGAATTTCCTTTGAAGTCTCCTTTCCTCATCTCACAGGGTTCTGTGGGGGCTGTCGATCTCCACACCCCACCTCCTGGCCGCAGAGATGAGCCCTTGAACTAAACCTGACCAATCTACGAAAACCCATTCTCCTGGCCACAGTGACTAGGGATGCAAGTCACACAGGACCAGAGGGTCCTTCTGTACCATTC
>PVHT021183553.1:5802770-5820751 GCA_004024745.2 Catagonus wagneri
TTCGGGGACCTGCAGGGCAAAAGTGGAGGGACTGCACCTCATGCTATAGCAGGAAAGGGAGGAAGATTCTAGAACTGCCCCGCAGGCTGGGCTTTCTCAGCGAAGGGGCCAGAACTGAGTGTCCCGTGACCCTCTGTGTTTCAGGACTGGAAACTTGCTCCGTTTTGCTGAGGTCATCCTTGGTCATCAGCCTCCCAGCTTCTGGAAGCACCTCCAACGCAATGTGGCTTTTACATTTCTTTTTTTTTTTTCCTGGTACTGGGAATACACACCAGCTGTTTTATTATTATTTAGGGAGGGGGGTATGACTTTATTGTTTTTTTTTTGAAAATGAAAAATAAAAAGTTATATATTATATATATATTATATACACGAAACACACACACCTACACGACGTGATGACAAGGGACAGTTTTTAAGAGACTGACAAAACCAGCTGTAAAATGTTGCTGTTTGTAAATTCATGTCATGCATAAATGTATTTATGTTGTAAAGCTATTTATATTGTTTATAAAGAGATATTTATAAAAATTTTATTTATGTAACTAAATGAAAGAAGTCAATCATTGTAATGTTTTTGTCTTAACTAGTTGGAAAATGTAAAAAAAAAAAGTCATTCCATGAACATCTTGAAAACTTGTCTTTATTTTCTCATTGCACTTATTTTTTAGAAATCAGTCTGAGGAAGAGGGAGGATGTGGAGATGAGGTTTTGCCTCTAAATAGATCTAGCAGCCGGGTTCCTACTTCTGGATTTATTTGTATCAGAATCCCTCCCCCCGGGGGGGAATCTTGTTAAAAATACAGATTCCTGGAGTTCCCATCGTGGCGCAGCGGAAACAAATCCAACTAGGAGCCACGAGATTGTGGATTTGATCCCTGGCCTCGCTCAGTGGGTTGAGGATCCAGCATTGCAGATGTGGCGTAGGTCGCAGATGCGGCTAGGATCCCGCGTTGCTGTGGCTGCGGTGTAGGCCAGCAGCTACAGCTCCAATTCAACCCCTAGCCTGGGAACCTCCATAGGTGGTGGGTGCGGCCCTAAAAGGACAAAAAAAAAAAAACAAAAAAAAAACAGATTCCTGCCTCCCCCCCCACCAGGTCAGGAAGTTCTGCTTAGGGCAGCAAAGAGCTGCAAAATCAAACGGTGAACTAAATTAAAATGAAATTTAGCTGACTGAGGACCTCAAATTCTGCTCCATCTTCTCTCTGTTATTAGGGAAAACACATAACGGAAAACTTCCTTCCTGCTTTGGGGAGATTTAGAAGGTTTCTATACATCTTGCAGAATCAGTCATGTTAGCTATGAGTCTCAGCTGGTGGGAGCGTGGCATGGGTAACTTTTCCTCTGGGGAAGCGCCGGGGCCAGCGGGGGACCTCAGGGACAGCACCACCTATTGTCAGGTTTCCTATCTGCATAGTGCTCTCTGCCTTTCCAGGGGTTGTGGTTTTCTTTTCACCTGAAGCTGCTAACAGTTATGGTCCCTGTACACCACCGAGCCTTGCAAGAGAAATTATGAATATTTAGAATCTCTTTTCTCAGAAGCAGCGGGAGATTTAAATAATTCCAATATAATCTTGCTTCTTCCTTGGTATGTGACTCTCACTTGCCGCAGCTTCCCAACTCTTCTGTCCCTCCTTTGGTGAAAACAAGAACAAAAGGAGACTAGGGGGTGGCGGAGGAGTTCCCACTGTGGCTCCGTGGGTTAAGAACCCGATGTAGTCTTCATGAGGATGTAGGTTCAATCTGGTGTTGCCGTGGCTGGGGTGTAGACCTTAGCTGAAACTCCAATTCAACCCTTAGCCTGGGAACTTCCCTATGACGCAGGTGTGGCCATAAAAAGGAAAAGAAAAATAAAAGCCTTGGGGGGGCTGATTCCACCAGGTGGGAACGCCCAGCTCAGGGGGATTGGGGACAATGTGTCTCTAAGGTCATGGGGTCAGCCAGCCTGGCCGAATGGTTCCAGAGGAAAATTGGCTCTGCGGGGGGAGGTGGCCTTGGCACCCGAGGCCCCTGACCTCTCCTCCGTCAGCAGCAGGTTCTGGGGTGGGCAGGCAGCCAACACGGTAACCTCTCCCAGGTGACAAAACAGGTTGGGGAAGGCTAGGGCCTGTCCTGCCCCTCAGCTTCCGCCACCCCCAGGGCCCTTCTCTGGGCCTAGCTCACTAGAGGCTGGCTATCTTCTGTGGTCTCACCCTGCTTCTGTGGCTCAGGATTTGGGTGAGGGGTTCCAGCCCCTCCCCGGCCTGGCCAGTGTCTCAGTTCACTGTGCTGTCTGCAGACCTGGTGCCAGGCGTGCTGAGGGGCGCTGCAGAAGCAGGAGGAGCAGAAAGGCGGTGGCTGGGTGGGTGGGGGTACCCTGTGGGCTTTGCCGGGGGTGAGACAAGTGCTTCTTCAAAGCCCAGAGACACAAGGGCCCGAGGATTCTGGGATTCAGGGAGCCCCCACCAGAAGCTAGAGCCTTTCCCTGTGGCCAGTATCTAGGGCCACCAGGACAGGGCTATCAGAATCCACTGGCCCCAAGCAGCACACATTCTCCTCCCAAGTAGCTCCCATTCCTGAATTAGCTTCAAACACCACGCGCAACCCTCTGTGACCAGTTTGGTCTCCTGCACGTGGAGGCCGGCCTCCCAATTGGTCGATTAGGATGTTGCCAGAAGGCAAGTCTCCTTTGAGATCCGATTCTGGAGTCTTCCCACCGCTCCCTCCTTAGCAACGGGGAAGTGTCATCCCAGCCAGGAGTTTCCACTGGAAAGCCGCAAAGGATCAACAGGTGTTCCATCAGTACCGGGAGGAGTTTAGAAACCTCCAGAGACCAGCCGTGCGGTATCGCCCAAGGCTGCCAGTTCTCCGGCCTGCGTCTCAGCCTCTTCCCGCCCCACGAGCCTCTCGCCTCCCAAGCTGCCTGGAGAAGCTGCAGGTTCTCTCCCCCGCAGGGGCGACTGCAGCGGCCAGGACCAGCTCCGGGGAGAGGGCTGGTACCCCTGCAGTGTAGGAGGGTTTGCTGTGAAAGAGCAGGTGCGTTGGGCAAAGAGTTTCAGGTGCTGGAAGGCCGCGGGCCTTGGGGTGTCCCGGAAGAAGCCATTTCCTTCCCTGAAGCGCTTGGTTATTGGGGGGTCAGGCTGGGGGATGGGGAGCCAGCCTGGCTGAGGCTCCCTGAGGCTGCAGCTGTTGATGGGCAGGAACCAGCTTGGCAGGACCAGGCCGGGAACCCCACGCTGGGCTCCAGAATGTGCCTGGAGGAGAGGCGCTGTCTCTCAAGCCCACGCCAGGGCATTATCCACACCGCGACGACCGTGGAGGTGATGCGGTTGGGGAGGCGGAGCCTCCGGGACCTGCCTTGCCCCCACTGCCTGGGAGACCTGGGAGGTCCTCCCCTGATGCCAAATGGGTGGTCCAAGCAGGGAGGATCCAGGGGTGATCAGAGGGGCCATGAGAGCTGGACGGGGTCAGGAAGAGCTCTGGGTCCAGGCGGGCAGCTGCGGGCGGACTGAGGAGCCCCGCCCCCAATCAAAGATGACGTAAGTGAGGAGGGAGCAAAAGCCACGGTCCCAGCAGGTTGGGAGTTGACTCAGTGGTTCCCAGGAAGAGGCTTACATGAAGGGACTATTATCTACAGGGGTGTGGGCTGGTGTCACCGAGGAGCCGGTGGGGAGCCAGATTCTCCTCTGGACGAAGGGAGGACCAGTCCCAGAGCCATGCTGCGGTGCAGGGCGGAACAAGGAAGAAACACCCCAACTTCTCTCCCCACCCCGGTCTCTTACCAGAACCTCCAACTGGCTAAACCTGCCGGAAGCCAGCTAGCGGGAGTCCAGGTAACGCAGCCTACAGGAGTCACCCGCTAAGGCAGGTGGGCTAGAGGCAAACAGGATCACAAAGCACAAGAGGGACTTGGCTTGAGGCAGGGGTGCTGCAGGGATGAGGTGCAGCTGTGGGGGCGGATGGTCCTGATCGCAGGAGACAGAGGACTGACTGGGTCCAAAGCGTGGGCCACCAGGTGACTGGCAGCTCCAGTTCTAGGAGCGGCCCCGCATCCATGTCTTCACTGAGCCTGTCTGGAGGGTCACTGATGCTCCCTGAACACCCTCCTCGCCCCTCCCTCCACGCCTTACTGAAGACTGATAATGAGAGCTCCCACTGTGGCTCAGTGGGTTAAGAACCTGACTAGTATCCATGAGGATGGGGGTTCAATCCCTGGTCTCACTCAGTGGGTTAAGGATCTGGCATTTGCCACAAGCTGTGGCATAGCTCATAGATGCGGCTTGGATCTGGTGTTGCTATGGCTGTGGTGAAGGCCGGCAGCTGCAGCTCTGATTCATCCCCTACCCTGGGAACTTCCACATGCTGCAGATGCAGCCCTAAAAAGAAAAAAAGAAAAGAATGATAATGATGTTAGAAAAAAATACACTGTGTGTTATTTTCTCTATCTTTATTATTTTTTATTAATTTTTTTATAATTGACTTACAACATTATATTAGTTTCAGGTGTACTATTTTTATATGTTACAATATTTTTATACATTACAAAATGATGACCACAGTAAGTCTAGTTACCATCAGTCACCAGACAAAATTATTATGATATCATTGACCATATTCCCTAGTTTTGTAACTGGAAGTTTATGCCTCTAAATCTCCCTCGCCTCTTTCCCTCCTCCCCACACCCCTCCCCTCTGGCAACCACCGGTTTGTTCTCCATATCTATGAGTGTTTCTGATTTGTTATGCTTATTTGTTTGTTTTATTTTTTTAGATTCCACATACAAGTGAAATCATACTGTATTTATTTATCCTTATATTTTGTAAGTTATCCAGTCGTTGTTTAGTAACATAAAGGTTCAATATGACTATATGTATTAGATAGGAAACGCGAGGTTATGCTTTGGTAACAAACAGCCCCCGAATTGCAGTGGCTTAAGTTTTATTTCCTGCTTGCACAAAGTCTGCTGTGTGGCTAGGCAGTCTCCAGGACAGCTCCCTACCGTACAATGGTGCAGTGCTGCACCTCCAAACAAAGGAGTTTTTCCTGGATTGATGGTACATGGAGGAGAGCCTGCTGGGAGGGCAAGCAACCAAGGGCTTCTACTCAGACAGGATACCTGAGACTTAGAGCCGCATTCAATTGGCCAGAACGTCACATGACCACGCCTTACTTTGAGGGGCTGAGGAAGTGCAGCCAGTAGTCTCTTGTGCCCAGAAATGGAGGAGACTGCACTTGACTGGGAGCAGGAGAGCGTGCCCGCACCCGCATGTAGACGCCACTTACGGAGTCCCTTCACTGTGTGACATACACTTCCTAGAAAATTCTACTTTATCTGAGGTGAAAGTCATCAGCCCTACTTTATTTTTTTATTTTATTTTTTTTTATTTTATTTTTCTTTTTAGGGCCACACTCACGGCATATGGAGGTTCCCAAGCTAGGTGTGAAATCGGAGCCGCAGCTGCAGACCTGCACCACAGCCACAGCACCACCTGATCCCAGCCGCACCTGCAACCTATGCCGCAGCTTGCGGCAATGCCAGTTCCTTAACTCACTGAGCGAGGTGAAGGCTCAGACCCATGTCCTAGTTGGGTTCTTAACCCACCAAGCCTCAAAGGAACTCCCAGGCCTACTTTATTTTTTATTTGTACTTAATATCTTAGCCCAAGGTTTGATTCTTTCTCTTTCTGTTGTTTTTTTTTTTGTCTTTTTGTCTTTTCTATGGAGGTTCCCAGGCTAGAGGTCTAATCAGAGTTGTAGGTGCCGGCCTATGCCGCAGCCACAGCAATGCAGGATCTGAGCCGCGTCTACAGCCTACACCACAGCTCATAGCAACGCCGGATCCTTAACCCACTGAGCGAGGCCAGGGATTGAACCTGCAACCTCATGGTTCCTAGTCAGATTCGTTAACCACTGAGCCATGACGGAAACTCCTCTTTCTGGTATTTTTTTAACTTAGATGTGTTTGTAATGTTTAGATTAAAATATATGTTATTTGAGACAGTCTTCCTTTTAATAAGGAAAGTAGATTGTTCACATACATTGTCTTCTTCGCTGATGGCTTGGCCCAACTTCATCTGAATTTTGCCTTTCTGTTTTTAAGGTTCTTTAAAATTTTGTGTTCCTTTTAATTTTTTTTTTTCTTCTGTAGATTACAGTGCTTGCTTTTATCATCTGCAATGATTTGGAAAGTAGACATCCTGTTTTGAATTCTGTTAGTGGTTCCATTTAGTCCTTCAAGAACATGAGTAAACCCACATTTATATTATTATCAAAATCAAAATCTCAAGCAGTAACTTCAGTCTCCTTGATAAGAGAGACAAAGAACTGAGCCCTCTTGCTTCTTCCCTGCCTCTCTGCCCCTCCCGGGTCTCCATCAAGGTGGTCTGAGGACACGCTTCTTAACTGGAAGCATCTACCAAAACATCCTCTCTTAAAAAATACCTTCCGCTTTCTTTCTGTTGCCTCATGTCACATCAGATATTTTAACTTTCCACCTAAGCCCCTTCTCCAGACGGCAGGGCCCCTCTCCGCCCGACTTAATCTGGGCTCACCTTTGAGCCCACCGCCCGTGCTCCACGGCAGCCCGGGCCCCGGCCACCACTCTGAGGGTTGAATTGCAGCCCAGTGTATGGTGTGTGTGTGTGTGTGTGTGCACAGGGTGCACGTCCACCCCGGAATTTGCCGACCCTTTCATTTCACAGCCGAGGAGCCGCAGATCCGGAGCCGGCGCTTCATCGGATGGACACCAGGGGGCGCGACAGTTCTGGGAGGGTCAAGGGCTCCCCCGGGACAAAGGCAGCCCTGAGGTTGTTGGAGAGAAAAGCAGGGCATCAGGGTGCCACGTGAGGCACGAGTGGATGGGGCCAGCTGGACCTCTGGCTTGGGTGTGCAGGCTGAGATAGGGGACCCCGGGCTGGCTTCGAGCCCTGAGAAGCGCTGTGGGGCTCCCTCTGCTGGCTTAGTGCTCAGGTCAGCCGGTCTGCGGACACTGAAGGCTCGGTGCTGGTGTGAATTCTGGGTGTGAGCAAAGAGAATGGAGGTGGCTCAGGCGGCCCCGGGAAGGACTGGGAGACTTTGGACAGCCGTTGGCAGAAGGGCTGCGGGTTCCGCTTGGACCTACCTCCTTTTCACGACTAAAACACCCCATCAGTAAAAACTTGGGTATAATTATTTATTTGAACATTAAATGCAAGCATTTCTGTGCTAATAAAATTCTGATAATATTATATCACACACACTTTCTTCTCTGGCCCTGGGGCACATCCATACCCCCTGTGTCTCCAAAGGGCCCTCAGCATCTTTCTGTGGACACTCCATGACAAGCGTGGTGTCAGCTCCCGTATGATCCTTGATCCGTGGGAGTAAAGGAAGCTGGGCCCAAACCCAAAGAAAAGGTTTAGGTTGTTTTTGAGGCTAGAAATTGGGTGACATCTGGCAGGATATTTGCCAAATGGTGACAATTACTGTCTCTAAATGAGAAATTTCAGGTGGCTCTGACTTTGTTTTTTGCTTTGTTTTGTTTTGACTTTTTAGGGCACTGTGGCATATGGAGGTTCCCAGGCTAGGAGTTGAATTGGAGCTGCAGCCGCAGGCCTACACCACAGCCACAGCAACTCGGGATCCAAGCCACATCTGCGACCTACACCACAGCTCATGGCAATGCCGGTTCCTTCAACCCACTGAGCAAGGCCAGGGATCAAACCTAGTTCTTCATAGATACTCATTGGGTTCGTTACCACTGAGCCACAATGAGAACTCCTGGCTTTGACTTTTTATTTCTCTTACTTTTTGGTTGTACTTGCCCTGTTTGCCATGAAGAGGGGTGTGTGTGTGTGTGTGTGTGTGTGTGTGTGTGTGCGTGCGCGTGCACATGCACATGTATATATACACACAGAGATGTTCACAGCAGCGTTATTCATAATAACCAAAAAGTGATAACAACCCAAATGTCCACCCTCTGTGGAATGGATAAAGAAAATGTGATCTATGCACACAGCACGATATTATTTGGCAACTGAAAGAAATGAAGTTCTAATATGTGCTATAGCGTAGATGAACGTTAGAAACATGATGCTAAGTGAAAGAAGCCAGACACAAAAGGTCACAGGGTGTATGGGTCCATGTACATGAAAGGCCCAGAACAGGCAATCTATAGAAGCAGAAGTGTATTCTGAGTGGTGGTCCGGGGCCGGCATGGGAAGGTGAGGGGAAACAGGGAGTGACTGCTAATAGGTATGGCATTTCTTTTTCTTTCTTTCTTTCTTTCTATTTTATTTGGTTTTATTTGTTGTCTTTTTAGAGCTGCACCTGTGGCATATGGAGGTTCCCAGACTAGGGGTCAAATCCAAGCTGTAGCTGCCTACGCCACAGCCACAGCAACACCAGAGCTGGATCCTTAAGCCACTGAGCGAGGCCAGGGATCGAACCTGCGTCCTTATGGATGCTAGTCAGATTCGTTAACCGCTGAGCCACGACGGGAAGTCCTGGGTATGGCATTTCTTTGGGGATCAGGAAAACAGTCTAAAGTTGATTGTGGTGATGGCTGCACCACTCGGAATATGGTGCAGAATGGCTCAAAACCGTTGAATTATGCGTTTGAAATGAGTAAAGTGCATAGTATGTGACTTACATCTCTCAATACATCTGTAGAAAACAGTAAGTTTATTTCAAAAGGGATAAGAATTTTTTTTTTAAAAAAAAGGAGTTCTCTTGTGGCACAGCAGGTTAAGGAGCTGGTGTTGTCACTGCAGTGGCTGCGGTCGCTGCTGTGCAACTGGCCCGGGAACTTCCACATGACATGAGTGCGTGCAAAAAATATGAGAGACAAAAAAGGAGGGAAGAGGAATTTCAAAAACTTCAAGAAAGAAGCTTCTTAGAATAAAATCAGGCTCTCAGAGCCCAGCCCTGGGCTTGGCTGGACCTTTTCCAGGAGGGACGTTTCCTGAGCTGCAGGTTCAGGGGGTGGACCGGCACAGGTGTCGGCTGGCCTGGCTCCTCTCCTGGAACCGTGCCCACCAGCTGGAAGACCTGGGCAAATGAAACCTCAGCATCCTCTTCTGTAAAGAGGGAGCAATAGTACTCCTGCCTCGTGAGATGACACACGCCAGGGTCTTGGTCCTTTTGTTTATTAATTTATTTATTTCCATCTTGAAGCATATGGAGTTCCCGGGCCAGGATCAGACCCAAGCTGCGGTTGCGACCTACGTGGCAGTGCTGGATCTTTTAAGCCGCTGTGCCTGTGTCCTGACACCGCAGAGACGCCGCCCATCCCGCTGCGCCACAGCGGGATCTCCGGGGTCTTTGCTCTTTGTCTGGCAAGTGAAGCACTACCATGACTACAAGGCGAGGTGCACGCGCCACCACCACCTGAGTGCCGGGGCTTCCAGACTGCAGACGAAAGCCCGGTCCTGTGAATGGTGATACCCGAATTCCCACAGAACGAAGGACCGTGCCTCCCCCCAAGTCAGCCCACTAATTTCAGGGGAACCCCAGAGGCACACAGGGGGTCCTCCAAGTAGATGGTCAATGGCTCATGAGCCCTCAAAGGGGACCCTAGCCATGGCCTGCTGTCAACACCTCCCCCCCCACCAAGGAATGCTGCTTTGCTGGGCACAGAAACTTCCACTGAGGCCACCCTAAGCTCTCTGGGTGCCCACACCTGGGGTTGGAGTGGTGGCTGTTCCCTAGCAGAGTGGCCAGGCCAGGTCTTAAGGAGCTGCTCCTGCAGTTCCCATCGTGGCGCAGCGGTTAACAAATCTGTCTAGGAACCATGAGGTTGCGGGTTCAATCCCTGGCCTTGCTCAGTGGGTTAATGATCTGGCATTGCCGTGAGCTGTGCTGTAGGTCACAGACGTGGCTCGGATCTTGCATTGCTGTGGCTGTGGTGTAGGCCGGCAGCTGTAGCTCCAATTTGGCCCCTAGCCCGGGAACCTCCATATGCCGCAGGTGCAGCCCTAAAAACAAAAAACAAAACAAAACAAAGGGAGCTGCTCCTTCATCAACTGCCACCAGCTATGTGGGGAGGGGCAGGGGTGGAGGGTGGCAGGTGACCCCAGGCCATCCCCTCCCTCCTCATCACCGTTCTGTCTGTCCTTTGCTTTGTCCTCATAGCCCACTCGACACTTCCCAACGCTCCCCCTAAACTGTCTCCTTCAGCCAAGCAGCAAAGGCCTTTGTCCCTATAGACAACTGCTAACGGACGGCAGAGGGGTCCTTAGCTCCGGGTCCACCACGGCAATCCTGTCTGGGCAGAACCCAAGACGCTCCCCCAAAGTGGCTGCGCATTCAAGAGCGGGGATGAAGTCTTTCCTGTTGGGACCCTCCCAGCGTCTGGTTCAGGGACTGGCAGGTCACAGAGACTCAAGTTTGTGGAAGCAAAGGACAAGCTGAAGACTCCAGTGCTGATCCTCACAGGCAGGAAGTTGGGTGACTCTCGTGGGTGAGCCCTCCGGGGTGACTCTGGGGGGGCCACACACTGAAGGGACCAGGGGCTGTGAGCAGGCCTTGTTCTGTTATCGGTAAGTGAAGCTGAAGTGGCTGGCCTGGGGTGTGGGCTTCTGATTCTTAGATGGTTCCAGAATCACAGCGCGTAGGGAAGAGGAGAGGCCTCCGGGAAACGCCCCCCCTCAGAACTGGGCCTACCCCCTGCGCGTCTCTGCTAAAAGTAGCAGCAATGGCTGCTGAGTCTCTAGCACTGCCACCCTCAAAGGTTTAGACTTCCTTTATGACGCTGAGAAGCCCATTTCCCCTGGCTCATGGCTTCCATCTGTCTTCTGGCAATATTCCCACTCTGTGGCCTTTTCCTGTGACGAGAAAAATCTCTCTGACCCTTTGCACTTATGACAAATGTCCTAGGAGGTGTGTGGTTAAACAAATATCTTTGCCCCTCTGAGCCTCAGTTTCTTCATCTGTAAAATGGGGCTAATACCTAATTCAGAGGGTTGTGAGAGGACTGCATTTCCTAATAATGTCTCAGCTGTTGGCACGGTTAACACTTAATCAATGGTAAGAAGAACAATAAAACATGCATAGGCTTCTGGGGCAAAGTGCACTGAACACAGGGGTGACTATGAAGCTATAGTCTTTCCTATAATTATTCCGAGTAAAAATATATATTCACTCACTGAGTACTTCCAGTGGGCACACTTATCATATGTAAATTATACCTCAGTACATTCGGTTGGAAAATAACAACAAAAGGAGGTAACCAGAGGGAGAGGAGAGAGGAGAGACCCATGGCAGCCAGGCGCTCAGCCCAGGGGGACCCTGCCCCTGCTGGTGAGAAGTCCAGGACTGCAGGAGAAGGAAAAGGGAGGAAGGGGCCACCGTGGAGCTGTCTCCTGCTTTTTATAGAATACAGAATTTTATTAGGAAGTACTCTTTGTTACTGACCCATGGGCTTTTTTTTTTTTTTCTGTTCCAAACAAAATTAAGTGCTATCAAATATGTTGTACCACCCCCCAAATAAACTAGGTCCACTATTAAACAAAGACTAAAACAATAGCACAATTGGGTCCAAACATGGTGGAATTTAAGGTTAACAAATAATTCCCAATATATCATTAGTCATTCTTTATTCTGAAGAAAGGGGGGGAGGAAGGGAGGGAGGGAGGGAGGAAGGAAGGAAGGAAGGAGGAGCGAGGAAGAAAAAAAAAAGTCCAGCGAGTCTCAAGGTCTGTTGCAGGTCCTTAGGAAAGCTAGCACCGGAAGGCGAGAACTACAGCCTGCTGGTGTCCTCTGGTGGTCAGGTGGCAGGACTGCATGGGACTGCAAAGGCGTAAACCAATGGTTTCCCAGCCAGAGCTCATCAGATCTGTTAAAGCACAGCTGGCTGGGTCTCAACCCCAGCTTCTAACTTGGAAGGGTGAGCAGGGCCTGAGAATCAGCATTTCTAACAAGTTCCCAGGTGACATTGTCACTGCTGCTGCCACACTTTGGGAATCATTGGCTTAGGTTTATTCACTTCGACCACCTGTTTGTAAAATACTAGAGGGCGCACTAGGAAATTAATTAAACAGCATTTTCAACATCTCAGCAGTAGTTTACGGGTGACTTTTTTTGTTGGTTTTTGATCTTCCAAATTTTGTAATGCAGCCATCACTTTTTCTTTTTCCTTTTTTTTTTTTTTCTTTTTTAGGGACGCACCCGATGCATGTGGAAGTTCCCGGGCAGGCACAGAATCGGAGCCGGAGAGGCAGCCGCTGGTCTACACCACAGCCACAGCAATGCCAGATTTAATCTGCCTCTGTGACCCATGCTGCAGCTTGCGGCAATGCTGGATCCCTAACCCACTGAGTGAGGTCAGGGATTGAACCCAAAATCTTACAGACACTAATCAGGTTCTTATCCTGCTGAGCCACAATGGGAACTCCCATAATTTTTTTTTTAAATCAAAACAAAAAGACCCAAAGCACGTGGCTCTTGTTGGAGAACTGTTACCACCGTGTCTTTCCAAGAGGCAGGCACAGGTCACTCGTGCAAAGATCGACTGGGCACTTCAGAGCCTGGCCCTTCTTGGCTAGTACTAGTACTAGCCTTCTGTCTAAGGCTCTGTTCTTGCAAAGGTCCCACCGGGTGGATCCGTCTTGTACCTGGGCTGTGGGGCTGGCTCTACAAACACAGGCCGGGCTCCCGGAGGAGCCGCCTCTCCCTTGGAGCTGGTGCTCTCCTCCTCTCCCTGGGGAACTCCAGACCCTTCTCTTCTTGCGCCCCCAGGCCACTGCTCCAGGCTTCTTGCTGCTCCTTCAGGAGCTCTTGAAACCCAGGCCCAGTCCCCGCCCTGCTTGTCTGCCGATGGTCAGGTTCGGCTGCAGATGAGGCGACTCTCAGCTCTCACTGGTTCTGCAAAAGGAGAGCGCCCAGCACCTCGGGGACTGGAAGGGGGTGGGCTGGGGGTGGGGGTGCGGGTGGGGCCTTGGACTCAGCATCACCGCAGCCACAGGGGCTTTCTCTGTATCAACCCTCAGGCTCTCTCGTGGGGCAGCTGTTTTCTCTCAGACCTGCGAGGACCGTGAGGCAGAGGAGGTCTGGGGGCTTGGTGGGGGACACTCTGGAAGGAAAACTCCCAGGATTGGACCCCCCCTTGGCGTATAGCTGGGGTCAAAGACTCACCTCGGGTTAATGACTGTGGCCAGAGTTCAGGGGTCTGGCGATCGCCCGCCCCCCATGAGAACCCCTTGCACTCGGCTTGGGGCAGGAGTCCCGCCCCAAAGGGGGCGGGGCACACAGTGTGAATGTCCCAGCAGCGGGGTGGGAGTGGCACAAATTCCCCCCGCCCCTAGGTGTTGGAGCGTGAATCTAGTCCCAAAGCAGCCCCTGTGCGGAGGCCCAGACTCCGTCCATGACTGGCTCTTCCTCCGGGGGCTGACGGGTCGAAAGGGCTGACGTGGGCCGAATGGGCTCTGCACGCGGCTGCACGGCTCAAGAACGCGGACTGTCTGCAGGTGCCCTCCCCCACCTGACCAGAGCAGAGTGGCCCCTCCATCTGTGGTCGGAGGGCCTCAGGTGCCCACAGGACGGATCCATCTCCCCGCCCTACTCGTTCCTCACCAGGAGCTGCCGTGGCATTAAAAACCTTCTGTAACAGTTTTATTGAGTTATCACACAATTTGCCCTTTAAAGTGTACAATTTACCATAGAACGGTAAGGGTTATTTTACAAACTCTGGAAGTGGCTTTTTTTTTTTTTTTTTGGCCGCTTCCAGACCAAGGATTGAACCTGAGCCACAGCAGTAACCGGAGACACAGCAGCAACAACGCCAGATCCTTAGCCCTCTGAGCCACCAGGGAACTCCTGGCCTTCACCTTTAACCTCTGAACTGTATGTCATTAACAAACTCCAAATCCATCTCCAGAGGCTTATAGAGAATATGTCATAGCTTACCAGTTATTAAATAAACAGCTGATATCAAACCTCTCATCCTTGTCCAGTCATGCTTCCTGATTCGAGGTTCAATGTTAGCTGAAAGGAGGTGAACTTGTTCTCAGCTTAACAGCTGGCAGCAGAGACCCCCTTGGGAGAGGTGCCTGTCTTTGTAGAGAAACACACCTTGACATTTTGGGAGAACGGTGAGATTTGAGAACATGGAAGGTGACAGGGACCCGGGCGGCAGAGCTGGCTGAGTTGTTGTGTCTCAGGGGAACTTGCAGAGCAGGGTCCACACTCAGCAGTGACCTTGGGAAAGCAGGCCCCACTGGACACTGCAGGGATCTAGCGAAGGCCCCTCAGAGAGTCCTCAGCCTGTGAAACGGGCCCCAGGCTGAGATTACATCAAGTTCAAGGGGCGAAGAACACCGTGACTCCACACGCACCCGCCCAGCTCATGGGTACTTACAGGTAGGGAAAGGTCTAGAACATTCTAGGGGTGTCACACGGCTGTTTGCCTTCCTTGAGCCAATAGCGTCCCTGTCCAAAAAGACATTTTAAATCATCAAGTAACCAGAGTCCTTCCAGCTCCCTTCCGTGGCCCCATTCTGTGTACAGATGTTGGGGTCTCCACACCCTAATCTCTGTTTTCCTCCCTGAGACTGTCAGGGGCTGGGGTGTGACTGGGGCCGACACGCTCTGGGGACCTGGAGGGCACCGTGTCCTGCAGCAACGGCCAAGGGCACAGAGGCCCAGCCTGGGTGGGACTGGGTGCGGAAGCTGGGGGTGGGGTCTGGAGCTTCAGCTGGTGCCTCCTGGAGCCAGCGGAGCCCGCCCAGGCCTCAGTCTGGGGCACGTACACAGCCACACCCCAGGTCTGATTACCTCCACTTTGCCCAGGCCATTGTCACCTTCCCTTCTTCCCCCCTCCCCTGCTGCAAACTCAGTCAAGGGACACGGGCACCCTTTCCCTTCTCCTAAGCAGGAGGTGGCTGCCCTCAGTGAGTCCAACAAGGTTTTCTGATGCCTTCCTCCTTTTTGGGAGGGGGGTCTTTTTAGGGCCGCACGTTTAGCATATGGAAGTTCCCCGGCTAGGGGTTGATATCTTCTTTAGAAGAAGAGGAACGGGAGTTCCCGTTGTGGCTCAATGGGTTAAGAACCTGATTAGAATCCACAAGGATGCAGGTTTAATCCCTGGCCTCGTTCAGTGGGTTAAGGATCCAGCGTTGCCCTGAGCTGTGGTGTATGTCTCAAATGCGGCTCGGATCTGGTGTTGCTGTGGCTGTGCTGCAGGCTGGCAGCTGCAGCTCCGACTGGACCCCTAGCCTGAGAACCTCCATATGAAAAAAAAAAAAAAAAAAAAATATATATATATATATATATATATATATATATATATATATATATAAAGGTAACATGAACATGGAACCCTGACAATCCTATAATTCTAGGTTTCATTTTCAGGCAAAAATACTGAACATCTTTGTGTACTTTAAACTGCAATTCACTTTTATTAAATGATCTGCTTTGTATACTATCTGGATTATTTAAAGCTTTGCAGTAGTCATGTATTTTATACTTAAACCAGCACAGACATTATTTTGTCAGACGTCAGACATAAATGCAGATCCTCACCTCCATGCAGGCAGGGATGGTGGCCTATCTTGCTCATCTCTGAGTCCTCAGTATCAAGAAAAGTGCCATGTCGCATAGTAAGTACTCAATACATATTTACTGGAGGAATGGATTACCAATTAATCAATCTCACAAATTTAATATACCCTTAGTACCATAACTCACAACTTCCTTGCCATGCTAAAGAAGCAATATGAGGTAGTCATTCTTACATTCTTTTAAAGACATTCACTCTATCAATTGTGTCTTACCATAAACGAGTTTAATGTTTTATTAAGAAACAAGATTGGAGAGTCCTGTGGCATTAAATTTATCTCTCCTGAAATAAGAGCACACTATCCCGGCATTAATAATCCCGAGACTTATGAACTGATGGAAATTCATTGCAGAAAAAGCTAACCAGGTTGGCTCTGAGAAAGCCACGGTGTGAGAAACAGTCAGAAAACTGCAAACACCCCCCTGATTTCACCACTTACTTTCTCTATGACTTTGGGGAAGTCACTTCACTGAACCTGAGGCTTCTTACTCGTAAAATCAATAACCTAACACCTCACCCTCCTGCTTCACGGACCTGCGAGGACACCCAAGAGCATCATGTAAAACACCACGCAAAACTAAGCCATCTGGGAGCTCCGATGGTGGCTCAGTGGAAACGAATCCGACTAGTATCCATGAGGATGCAGGTTTGATCCCTGGCCTTGCTCAGTGGGTTAAGGATCTGGCATTGCCATGAGCTGTTTTGTAGGTCACAGACGTGGCTCGGATCTGGCGTTGCTGTGGCTGTGGTGTAGGCCAGCGGCTGCAGCTCTGATTCAACCCCTAGCCTGGGAAGCTCCATATGCCGCGGGTGCGGCCCTAAAAAATAAATAAATAAATAAGCCATCCTATTGCCACATGATCCGGCAATCCCACTCCTGGGGCTATATCCAGAAGGTTCTATATTTTGACTGGGTTGGTGGTTACAAGAGTGGATACACCTGTCAAAACCCACTCAACTGTATACTTAAAATGTGTTAATTATACTGTATGTATGTTATACCTCAATTAAAACCATAGGTAAGGCAGGTCTCCTTATTTGCTGTTTAACAGAAATTGCTTTTCTGTGCTTATATATATATATAATTATTCTTCCAGATGATTTTTTATTTCTTTGGCAACAGTGTGTGGGTGTTCTGGTGCCAGGAATTGAACCCAGACCACAGCAGCAACCCAAGCCACAGCAGTGACGATGCCAGATCCTTAACCCCCTGAGCCACCAGGGAACTCCTCCTGATGAATTTTAGGATACCTATATAGAATTAAAATTTTTTTCACTGGGCTCATGATAGGAATTGTGTTAAATCTATGCACTAATTTGGGACAGAGCTGACATTCACAAAGTCTTTCCATCCACAAAGAAGATATATCTCTTCATTTATTCACATCTTCTTTGGTAATTTTTTTGGCATTTTGGTAAAAGTTTGTTTTGTCAGGATTCCCATTGTGGCTGTGGGTTAAGAACCCAACTAGTATCAGTGAGGATGAAGGTTCGATCCCTGTCCTCCCCCGGTGGCTTAAGGATCTGGCGTTGCTGTGAGCTGTGGTGTGGGCTGCAGATGTGGCTCAGATCCCGCGTTGCTGTGTCTGTGGTGCAGGCCGGCAGCTGCAGCTCCAATCTGACCCCTAGCCCAGGAACTTCCCTATGCTAGAGGTGCGGCCCTAAAAAATTGGTTTTGTCAAGTTTTGGTATCGGGGCTGCCTCAGGGGTGATCTCCGTATTCATTCCCAATCATGTGGACTTTTTCTTTGTAACACTTGCCAGCAGGTTTCATCATCTGTTGATCTTCTCAAGGAATGGGCCTCCTCCCCCCTCTTTCTTATTTATCGACCTCCTAGGCAATCTCAAGTTTATTCTGAAAAAATGAATCTATTGGCACTGTCTGCTTTTTAACTATTTTATGCTGTTTTCATTCTTGTAGCTCTACGAAGTATTTCAGGATCTCTTACCAAGAGATTTTGGTAAATCCGTGAAGCGCTCTAAAACTCCCTTTTTCTCTCCAACTTTCCTGCTCCCTTCAGGTGTTTTGCAGAAGTCAGGAGATGATGACATCCTTTAGGACAGGTCTTTCTTCGCTCCACTCCGTCAGCTGGCAGCTGCTCGCTGGTAGGTACGCCAGGCCCCAGTATCGGGCCCGAAACACAATTATCTTTAACAAATGTCTTCACCACATGTTAAGAAACCCTGAGGAAGAGCCTGGGCCTCAGCCCAAGGCAGCCGGGAATACTCTGTAACATCTCACATCTTAATAACAAAATGCTGACTGCCTGGGAGTTCCCGTCGTGGCGCAGTGGCTAACGAATCCGACTAGGAACCACGAGGTTGCGGGTTCGATCCCTGCCCTTGCTCAGCGGGTTAACGATCCGGCGTTGCCGTGAGCTGTGGTGTAGGTTGCAGACGCGGCTCGGATCCTGCGTTGCTGTGGCTGCGGCGCAGGCCAGTGGCCACAGCTCCGATTAGACCCCTA
>PVHT021183553.1:5820851-5907318 GCA_004024745.2 Catagonus wagneri
TGCTGACTGCCTGCTAATAGAGGCATCATTTATTTTAAGTAGATGAATAAGATGATTGTTGAAAAAGACCCCCAGCTGGTTAGATGTAGGCTCCTGCAGTAAAACTCTCCTCCGGCACGTTCTCTGGCTTTGGGCCCCGGAGGGCTGCAGGTTCTCTAGGCTGAAATGCAGACTGCGGTCTCGCGGGCTCAGCTTTTCCGGTGGCGGTTTTGATGCTCAGAGTCAGAGCGCAAGGAACGGCCCTGGCCTCGAGAGGACGTCCTGATCTGAACGATCCACTTCTAGCGCACCGGTGAGGAAAAACTGTGTTCGGTAAAATGTCTTCAGTGAACCACTGGGCTGCTTGCCTTTGCCACCATCAGGCAGACCCTCTTTCCTTCTCTCCTTTGAATGCATTCACTTTTTTTTTGCCTTTTTCTAGGGCCGCAACCGCAGCATGTGGAGATTGCCAGGATAGGGGTCTAATCAGAGCTGTAGCCACTGACCTACACCACAGCCACAGCAACGCGGGATCCGAGCCGCATCTGTGACCTACACCACAGCTCACGGCAAGGCCGGATCGTTAACCCACTGAGCAAGGCCAGGGATCGAACCCGCAACCTCATGGTCCCTAGTCGGATTCGTTAACCACTGCGCCACGACGGCAACTCCTGAATGTGTTCACTTCTTGATGTCCACCTGCCTGCAAGAGCTCTAAGCCACCACCAGGTGTCAAGTCAGGGCTTTCCCAGGCCTCCTCCCTCGGGCTCAGGTTCAGTAAGCAGGCCTGGCACGCAGGTGGGTTTCGTCAAAGCGCCCAGGCTGCTGGGCCTCTTCCCTTTGAGGGTTTTTTCCTTCAGCTTCCAACAACCTCTCCTCTGTACCAGGAGTCCAGCTGGGTCCTGTTAACACGAGGATGGACCGGGAAGGGTGCCCAAAGGTGGCACTGGGGCTAACGCAGGACAGCCAGGACTTTGTGACTGAGGAAGCTGGGTATGGGGCACACGGGGCTGTGCCAGACACTGCTTCTCATACAGAAGGATGGAGGGGCCGGAGAGAGAAGGTGCGAGAGGGCGGAAGCATGGCCGAGCCACCTCCTCTCGGGGACCACCTGTGTTCAGAGGCGGGAGGGATGAATGGAAACTGGCTGGCTGTCTTCATGAGGTCTGGGACTCAATTAGGTGGAGTAGAGGGTTATGGGGGAAAGTGCAGGCAGTTTAGGAGTGGCTGGAATGGAAGGTTGGCAGAGAAAAAAAGAGAGAGGTGAGTTTGAAGACTTGGTTGCAGCTCAGGTGAGAAGAGCCTTCACTCCAAAACCAAAGAGAATGGACTTCATTACACAGGCCCTGGGAACAAGAGTGATTTAAGAAGTTTATTTGGGCAGCAGCTTGTGGGAGCCACGCATTCTGCTGTTCACGCCGCTGCTCATCCTTTGAGTCTGAGAACATTGTATTAGCCAGGTTCCTGCTGAGTCATGCTGCATAACAAACACACGCAGAAATCTCAGGGGCTTAGAGCAGCAACCATCTGGTTTACATTCATAGATTTGCAGGCTGCTTGCAGCAACTCTCCTTCGGACTCCAGGTTGTATTTCGTTCTCTTCCACGTCTCTCCTTCCGGGACCAGTGGCCACCAGGGGTATGTTCCTTTTCCATGATGAGGAGGAGGGATGGCACAAAGGAACCTCTTCTTGCAGAACAGAAGCGGACTCACAGACCTGGAGCACGTGGCTGCCCAGGGGGAGGCGGAGGGGGTGGGATGGGCGGGGCGTTTGGGGTTAGCAGATGCCAACTATTGCACTGAGAATGGATAAGCAATGACGTCCTGCTGGACGGCACAGGGAACTCTATCCAATCGCTTGTGATAGATCGTGATGGAAGATAATATGAGAAAAAGAACGTGTGAGTCAATTTGCTGTACAGCAGAAATTGATACGACATTGTAAATCAGCTATACTTTTGTAAGAAATTTAAAATATATATAAAATTAAATATACATATTTGATTCCTATTCCACAGACCACTTCTCCACACTCTGCCTGACAGGTCTAGTGATTCCTTACTCCTAGGTGGAAACTAAAATGAAACCCTAAAAAAGAATAAGTCCGCATGACTCTTTGACACACCCAGAGCCAGACCTGCAGTGTCCACTTTATCTCGGACCTCCACAGGCGGAACAACCAAGCCCATGAAGCGGCTGACTTCCCAAGGACAATGACAGCCCCAAGGAGAAAGCTCAATTTTTATACCATGATCTCAGCCACCATCCCGGACCTCTAGAACTCAGCCCGTGACTCCCTGCCTATAAAACCCGATTCTCTCCCAAGGGCAGGGGGCTCTGAGTTCCTCTTGCTCAGGGCTCCCAGCCACTCTGCTGGTCAATAAATCTTGCTTGAGGTCTCCTTGCTCCGGGCAACTGTCTTTCTTTCCCTGGTGCTCTAGAATTTACAGAAATTATCTGGCATGCAGAAGGTTTTTAGATCACCTGAGTGATTGCTTCCAAGCATTCTAAGCAGATGAATAAGACTCAGAATATAACCCCAAGTTCTGTGACTTTTTCATTATCCTACAACCTTCCATTCGGGTTCCAGTTCATGGAGCTATTTTGAACCAGCAGAGTTATGTTTTTCATACTCTTTAACCTGTAAGAGCTGTGAAACTGAACAGCTCTCGATGGAATTCAACAAATAAGTGTCAGTTAGAGGTCTCTGGTTGCAAGCTAGAGACTCCGTGACCCTGGCCAGCTAGAAGCATATAGGAAGCCTGGTGGCTAATTCAGAAGGCTCATGGGAAGGCAGAAGAAACAAGCTCAGGAGCAGGACAGGACTAGGGTGGAGCTGCACCTGCGATGAGCTAACAGGAACCATTTTCTTTTTTGTCCTGTGTCTCTCTGCTTGTCCGTGTGTCTCGGAGTCACGGTACAGCCTGATGAATGGAGCGTAGGTCCTATGCCCAAGGACCACTGGGAAGTTCGAGATGTGTGTGGATTCTAAAGACCTCTTTGATTTTTTCAGCACCCGGGTTAGGAAATTCCTGATCTCCTGCTCCCCAAAGACTGCACCCAATGGGATAAGCACAAATCCCCCCAAAGAGATCAGGGGGTGTTTAAAAGGGGCAGTGGATGTCTGAGGACCACAAAACAAGTACTCACAACTAATGGGTGAGAGATCACTAAGCTATGGAATTGCAAGGGTGGACGCAACAGTTCACAGAATCACTCTGGGCCACAATGTTCGGAGGCAATTAAGTAACACCCACAGGGAGATGGAATTAGCGGTGTATGCAAGCCGCAGACCAGGCAGCCTCTGGCACCCCTTTCTGTGCCTTTCTCAGGAATGACCAAAATGGCTAGGGTTTGTTATCCATCAAAATGTCATGCAACTTTCCTGTATTCCATTTCACAATTAAAAAAAAAAATAGCTAATATTTATGAAGCAGTTACTATGCGCCAGGCAGTTCTCCAACGATTCATGTAAATCATCTCATTTGGTCCTCATGACAATGCTATTAAGTGGTTACAACATTTAGCCCCATTTTACAGATGAGAAAAACAAGGCAGAGGCCCCAGCTCACTAGGCTGATGAGATCAGAACGGGGATTCAAACCAGATGGCCTTGGTTGAACTCATTTAATGTTTCCACAAACAGTCCTTCTTCAAAGAGGCTGTCACAGGAAATGAGGACAAAGACTTGGGGGTCTGAATTAAGGGAAACGGGGACTATTTCGCAGGTGCCTGAACAGGAAGTAACGATGAGAGCGAAGGAGGAGAAAGAGACCGGGAAGAGGCAGTTTTTAAAATTCAGAAAATAAAACAAAAGGGTAAAAAGCTTTAAAACCCCTAGGGGATTTCTCTGAAGCATTGAACTATGGGGAGTTGAAAGAGCTGCTAACATCACGTATTCCCACCTCAGCTCCTACCTGGCGAGGGACTTGGTTTCCGGCGGGTCCCGGGGTGGTCTGTGTCCTGTTCCTGACTGTCTCTCACGCCGCCTGGCCGCGGGGAGCCAGGTGTGGGGCTGAGCACAGCTGGCTCTCATTTGAAGGACTTTCTACCATTTTAAGATGACCTTGACTTTTTAATATGCAATTCGTGTCACATTTCCAAAATTTGGTAATAATTTACTGGCCTTTTTACTTGCATTATCATGCAGTGTGAGGGTTTTTTTGTTTGTTTGTTTGTTTGTTTGTTTGTTGCGGGGCTTGGTAGCTGTTCTTGACAGGGAGTTTGTAAAGGTATCTACTAAAAGACGGAATCAAAAAGCAGCACTTGCTAATTTCTGCCTTCCTGGCCATATTTCAGTCTTGGTCAAAGAATTCCTCTCCAGGCTTCTGTATCTCCAACATCCACCTTTGAAAGGCCAGCGTAGAAGAAGGAGCTGATGGTTAAGCGGTTTGGGGATGAGCATGTCTGGATTTGCTTCTTGGCTCTGACATTTAACATCTGGACGACTCTGAGCCAAACAGGGGCCCGTACCACCCAGCAACCCCAGGAGCAGCAGGGACCCTGTTCTAAGAGGAACACCCATCCCCCCCGCCCCCGGTTGGCCGTGAGCTCTGCCACCCCAACCACAGCTGACTGTGCAGGGTGGGGACCTAACCATTGGGTGCCTGGTATGAAAGGAAAGTGGAAATTCGCTAAGCCAATCGGATTTCCTTGCAGAAATCTTCACTGGGAAAAAGAGCGAGCAAAGTATGCAGTTGGTAGAGGGGTGAGCCAGGGGCCCGGCGCTGTGAGCAGAAAGAAAGACTGGCCAGAAAGCTCCAGCTCCTCTTTTGAACGGACGACAGAACAGCTGGTCCTGGAGCTGCATTAAATCCACAAAATTCATCTCCAAAGGGGGTGCACCAGGGCGTCTATACTTGGAGTGCTGCAGGACGGCTCTCTGCTCTGTTATAGAAAAGAAAATGGGCGTTCTCTCGTGGCTCAGCAGGTTAAGGATCTGGTGTTGTCACCGAAGCGGGTCAGGTTGCTGCTGTGGCTCAGGTTCAATCCCTGGCCCAGGAACTTTCACATGTCATGGGTGTGGCAAGAAGGAAGAAGGAAGGAAGGGAGGGAGGGAGGAGGGAAGGAGGAAAGGAAGAAAGAAATGAAGTACATGTATGTGTGACTGGGTCACCTTGCTGTGCAGCAGAAAATTGACAGAATGCTGTAAATCAGCTATAATGGAAAAAGATAAAAATCATTATAAACAAATTTTTTAAAAATTAAAAAAAAAAGGAAGAAAATGGAGAGTTCCTCGGTGGCTCAGCTTGGGTCACTGCTATGGTGTGGGTTTGATCCCTGGACCAGACTGGATCAGCCCAAAAAAAAGAAAAGAAGAGAGGAGATGAGAAAAGAAAAGGAGATGAGAAAAGAAGAGATGAGAAAAGAAAAGAAAAGAAGGGAGTTTCCTTCATGACTCAGCAGTTAACGAACCTGACTAGAATCCATGAGGATGCAGGTTCGATTCCTGGCCTCGCTCAGTGAGTTATGGATCCGGCATTGCCATGAGCTATGGTGTAGGTCATGGACATGACTTGGATCCTGCATTGCTATGGCTGTGGTGACAGCAGGCAGCTGTAGCTCTGATTCACCCCCTAGCCTGGGAACTCCCATATGCCGGGAGCTCAGCCCTAAAAAGCAAAAAAAAAAAAAGAGAGAAGAGAAGAGATTACTGCAGCCACTTTGCCTGGGATGGGGGAGGAGTGAAGGAGGCAGCACGTTTGAGGGAGGGGAAGAAAAGCAGAAGGGTAATGCCCCTGGCAGCTCTTTGGTGTTTGCAATATCCACTGCCGGGGTGCGGGGGGGAGAGTTAAATTGTTCAGCATAATGAGGCTGAGTTTGAAGGAAGTAACGGGGACCCCCCAAAATGGATTCAGAGTACGCTGGGGGCACCTCCTCAGGGGCTCAGGAGGCTGCAAGGCTGTCAGGAGAGGAAACTTCTGGGAGTGGAGACTTAGAGGCCTTTAGTCTTTTTTTTTGTCTTTTTTGTCTTTTTTTTTGTCCTTTTATGGCCGCACCTGCAGCATATGGAGGTTCCCAGGCTAGGGGTCGAATCTGAGCTGTAGCTGCCAGCCTACACCACAGCCACAGCAACACGGGATCCTTAACACACTGGGTGAGGCCAGGGATCGAACCCTCAACCTCATGGTTCTTAGATTCGTTAACCACTACACCACGACGGGAACTCCCCTAGAGGCCTTTTAAAAAAGAAATTTTGGCCACACCATGGGTGTGAAAGTTCCCCAGGCCAGGGACTGAGCCCGCGCCACTGCAGTAACCTGACCCCAGCAGTGACAACACCAGATCCCTCACTCGCTGAGCCACCGGGGAACTCCCTAAAGGCTTTTTACAACTATAAAAATATTCACAGTGAAACAGGTTGTAAGGTAAACCCCTTTCACCATCCAACACTTTTCAGTAAAATAGTACAAAACAGCCATCTTAAAAAATACTCCAGAACACAGAGCCCCTGGCAGTTTCTGGATGATTCAGGGAGCTGGAGCCAGCCTCTGGCTTCTGGAGCTGGAAGAGTCTGCTGCAGAGCCTGGCCCCAGCAGGCTGCGAGGACCAGGGAACAGCATTGGTTGAGTGCCCAGCACGGCACCTTGGCTCAGAGTAGGTGCCCAGCACACACACGGTGCAGAGGTTAACCAGGACCAGCTCCAGAGAATTCACTGTTGGAGCAGGCGACAATCACAAAAACAAAGACATGACTTCTTACCAGGATGCGGGAGGGCCTTGCCAACCCAAGGGCTGAGGAGGAGAAAATTAAACGGCCCTGAAGCATCTTCATCGGGTGCCAAATGCCTCAAAGGGACCACGTGAATCCTGAAGGACAAACCTGCTCTGGACTTTGCGTGGCCCACTTCCCAGCCCCACCAGCCCTCATCACACGGTGGCAGACGCCTGTATCCCGTGGGAATAACCCCATCTACTCCCAAGGACACTCCCCTTTGCAAAGACCCCTCCAGGCACTCTCCAGAGACCCTGAAGGTTATCAGACACGAGCTCAGGCATAATCCCAGGAGACTCCTGCCAAGCATGTGACAGCCAGTCACCCTACCTGGACCAGGCAGGCACTGGCGTCTCTTCTTGGCACGACCTTCAGCGCCCCTGACGCCTGGAAGGGCTGGAGCTGTGTGAGTGTGCACGTCACTGGGCAGTGACACTCGTGGTGCCATGGGGCATCACCAGAACGTTGGGTCGGATGTGAGCACGAAAGAACGTGTCATTAAGCTCCTTGACCCGGACGGTCAGAACCGCCAAGATGAAAAGGCAGTCAGGGCAGAGGGTGGGAGCGGAGCTTCCGTCGTGCTGGCGAGTCGGCCCAGCAGCAGCGTCACAGAGTTGGTCCCCCGCGAAGGAAACGTGCACCTCCTTCACTCGTTCATCCAACACACAGGCTTCGCGGACGCTGACATTCTTACATTGAACGTGGCATTTCCAATCCAGATTTTGTGAGGGGTGCTCTGGGTCTCTGGTGATACTCAGCGAGCTATCTGGGACACAGATTGTGACCTGTTCCCTTCCTCCGCTTATGGCTGGACACCGCAGCCCAGCCCCCTCGCAGTGAGGTATGGCCAGTCGGTGGGATGGGGGCCGAAGTGTGTGTGCTGCTCCCTGGCCCGGCCCTTGAAAAGCTCCTGTGTGTGGCCCCCATGCTCTTCGTCCTGGGTCAGCTCGATGGGGACAAGCATGGCGTCCCTGGAAGTGACATGCTGAAGACAGCAGAATCCTGAGTCTGAGAACTGGTGCCTGGAGGAGAAGCCAGCCTGCAGAGCACAACGCCCATGTTGGATTTTCTATGATGTTTGAGCCCTTTGTACTTTGCGGTTTGTTTGCTACAGCCAGTAGCATTACCTGAAGTAAAGCTACTGGCTGGAAGGTATATTTGGCCATTACAGAAAATGTTGTTCTGTTCTAAAACTTTGAAGCTTAGATGTGTTTGTGGTGAACACCTGTTTCCTTTCTAAAAGCTGTCCAAACTAATTTGATTATGCAAAATATGGCAAATGAATCTGTGGTGCTAAGTGCATAGAAAGGAACAGTGTGCTTCACTTCACCAGCTCAGCCTACAAAGGGGGTCACATCTTTCTGAATTTCCAGTTATGGGTCTTCAAGCTTCTATTAGCAGGCAGCTCAGTACTGCCACCTCGAGGCCTCCCTAACACATCCCAGTGCCCTAGCGGAGGAGAGCCAGCGGCCATCTTTGCCTCTGATGCTGCCACCCCAGTGTCGCTGCTGAAAACTGGTCCCAAAGGCTGCAGGATGCTGTGGGCCACTGCCGTGATGCCCCAACTGGTCCTGACCCAGAGGGACCCCTCTTCTGGGCTCCAACGACTTGGTTTCCTTAGGCTATCTTCACGAGCCTGGGATTGTCCCCAAACCTCCACACCGGCAGGGTGGCTGCTCTTCCAGCCTCCGTCCACACTGTGCCAGGAAGGGCACAGCCCTGTCAACCAGGCAACCTTGGCCAGAAACCACCACTAGATGACTCTACAGGCCCCCTAACTTCAGATCTCAGGGAGAAGGGCTGGGGTCTCGGGCGGCCCTGGGTTTGTGCCAGAACTCTGCACAACAAGGGGACCGGCACCTGCGAGGCCTGCTCTTTCCCCACCCCCACCCAGGAAACGAGCGCCCACTCTCCTTCCTAGTCCAAAACGTCCTCCTGTCTCGGCTTGTTCAAAAAAGCAGCTGGGAGCTTTTTCTTCTCCATTAAAAAAAAAAAATAGCTGCATATTACATTGAGTTGAGGGGAATGGATGATGAGCCCCTGGGAAGATATTAATTTCCATTTTGTTAGAAAAACATGCAAGCCGACTGCTGAGAATCTGATCCTTTCATTTTGCTTGTAAAATATGTTTTGGATTAGTTCATTTCTTTTTCCAGAGCATATTAATTTGCATTTGCTCCTTTTTAGAATTTGGTTTATTAATTTTAGAATGGTTTATTGATTTTTTTAAAGACGGGCTGTAAGGGAACTTTCCCTTCAAATAAACATCATGTTAAATCCACTAAAGAACCAGCCTAAAAAGAACCCATGAGCCCAGCAGAGCCCGTCTCCCCTCTCTGTGCCCCCACTGGTCACCTGTGCCCCCACTATACCCAGCCCAGGTATCCGATCCCTTTTCCACACCAGGGTGAAATCTGTGCAATTGTTATGAAAAACAAGCGAGACAGAGGGAAAGGAAGTCACAATAAGCTGTGTACGACTAGGTGGATTTACAAACCACAGGTGTGAGCCCCACGTTAGGGGGCTCTTGTGGCTCCCCACAAGCTCTGCACGTCCCTCTCCCTGGAGGCAGGCTCAGCCCCAGTGCCTTCCCGACTTTGAGCATGTGCTATCTCACCACAAGCACTTCCGGGAGACTAACTGGGGCCCATAGCCAGTGGGCGGCTGCAAGGTCAACGGAAACCCCTGGCCCAAGACTACCCAACCCCAGACATCTGATGAGAAGGAGGAACCAAGCTGCCTGGTGGGACCTGGGCCCCTTCATCCTGTCCCACTTTGCTGTTTCCCCAGTGGCAGAAGGGCCATTTCCTCCCACGTGCAATTGATTAGGCTTATCAGTTCTCTCCTTTCTCCTCCATTTTGTTTAAATTCATTACTTCTTTTTTCTCCTTTTGCTCGGTTTGTAACTTAAAGGGAACAAAGTTCATCAGGTGTCGACTTGATTTATTGTTTTGCTCTTTTTTTCTCTCCTTAATATAAGCACTGGGAGCAATAAATCTCCCCTAAGTACTGCACTGGCAGCATCCCAGAGCCCAAGACATGTCGCTCGCATGCTTTTGTTCTTTAAATATTCTGCGGAGGCCTAAATGTCTTCCCTAATGAAAGGTTTATTTAAGAAAGGATCTGCTCTGCCAAACGCAATAAAAAAACAGCTGAAATAGAGGTCCAACTAGAGGAAGGAAAAGGAAGAAGATAAAAGTGTCATTTGTCGATAATGTGATTTTATTCCTGGGATAATTGAATTAAAAATTCTTAGAATTGATCAGAGTTTAGTTAAAGTGAATGGATACAAAATAAACATTCACAAATCAATTCCTTTCCTCCATGGCAACAATTAGAAAATAAAAGAGTAGGGGGGAGACCCCCCTCCCAACAATAACAACTGTGAAAGTAAAGTGCCCTAAAAAATGAGTTTAACAATAAATATGCAGTAACCATATGAAAACTGAGAGCCATGCAAGACAAGGAAAAACAGAGACATGTCACGCTCGTGGTAAGACAATGTCATAACAATGTCATCTCTTTTCAAATCGATGTCAATCAAAATCTCAACGGAAGCTTTTGGGAACTGGGCCCAAATTCTTACAAAGCTCGTCTGGAAAAGTGAAGAGACCCAGAGACATAGCTTTTTCTACAGAAAGGGACAGAGGACTGGTCACCACCGGGGGCCTTGCCGTCCCCAAGCTTTCACAGCTCCGTGGAGACTTTGGGTGATTCCGACTGAGGTGGACACTAGTTTGTTTTAGCCATTCAACAAATGCCACACCCGCGGCACATGGAGATTCCCGGGCCAGGGGTCAAATCAGAGCTACAGCTGCCGGCCTTCGCCATAGCCACAGCAACGTGGGATAGGAGCCGCGTCTGTGACCTACACCGCGGTTCATGGCAACGCTGGATCCTTAACCCACTGAGCGAGGCCAGGGACAGAACCCCAGCCTTCACACTAGCTGGGTTCTTAACCTGCTAAGCCACAGCAGGAGCTCCCCTGTACCCCTTTCCACAGAAGCCTTGCCGCCCTTGAAGGCATGGCCACGCTCCTTAGTGAGACAGCTGACCTGAGGCAGCCAGACAGTTTCTTCCCAGGAATATGAAACTGGACACACTGACTGAGAAGTCCTTGAGTGGAGGGGCACAGAGCGGCAGGGGGTGGGACCTGGGGTCAGAGTGGCAGGGGGCCGGCTGGACTATCAGCCCACTGAAGAGTGGGGAGCTAAAGGCAGGAGCTGGGGTTCAGGAAAAGGCAGGGACTTGACTATCCCCGGGAGAGAAAGACAGAGACAGAGAGGGTAGAGACGGGGACAGAGAGAGACAAAGAGAGGGACAGTGACAGAGAGGGACAGTGACAGAAAGAGAGAGAGAAGGAGACAGAAACAGAAAGGCAAAGAAACTGCCCAGGACTTCCCATGGACTTTGACACAGCTTCGTGAGTCTCACAATAGAGTTCCTGGAGTTCCCATTTTGGTGCAGTGGAAACGAATCCGACTAGGAACCACGAGGTTGCGGGTTCGATCCCTGGCCTCTCTCAGTGGGTTGGGGATCTGGCGTCGCTGTGAGCTGTGGTGTAGGTTGCAGATGCAACTCGGATCTCGCATTGCTGTGGCTGTGGTGTAGGCCAGCAGCTGTAGCTCCCATTAGACCCCTAGCCTAGCAACCTCCACATGGTGCAGGTGCAGCCCTAAAATGACAAAAGACAAAAAAAAAGCAATAGAGTCCCTGAGAATCTGTCTTTTATTATTTTGTCCCAAGTGACCAATTCACTAAGCAGAGCTGGTACACCGATTTTCCAAGCACCATTTTGGGGAATATGCTTTTAAAATATTTAATATTCTTCTTTAATATCTTACCAGCATTTGAAGAAATGTTCAAGTGGTTGAAAACTAGGTCAGTTCAGCCTTTTATTTATATATTTATTTTTTAGGGCCACACCTGCAGCATAGGGAAGTTCCCAGGCTAGAGGTTGAATCAGAGATGCAACTGCCAGCCTACACCACAGCTCACGGCAATGCGGGATCCTTAGCCCACTGAGCGAGGCCAGGAATCAAACCCATATCCTCATGGATACTAGTTGGGTTCCTAACCCACTGACCCACAATGGGAACTCTCAATTCAGCCTTTTTGACTCTACTCTTTATATAAAGCCCTTCCACAGTATAACATTTCATAGGAGAATTTTCCATTTACACTGATTTCCTTGAACTCTTTGAAAAGTTTTTATTTTTCTGTTTTGCCAACATTTAGCATCTCAGGAATCTTTTACCGAGTCCTCCGAATGACCAGTTTGATGGGTTGCGCAAATGTACAGATGTAGCAGACGCATTTTCTTGCCATTTATAAAGCTGACGAACAATCTATATTGCATGGAACGGTTTCCAAAGAATTGATTCTGTCTTCAGATGGCATTTTAAGGAATGTTCAGAGTTTGCCTCTGCCTCGGAGCGACAAAGAGAAGGGGAGAAAATAAAGGAGACGAGGAGGCTGTGCCAGACGGAGGGGGAGGAGGACTGCGAGCAAGGAAGAAAGGATGGCGGATATTAGGTGCTGGAAAAGACTGTCAGGAGTGATCAGGGCTGAGAGCAGACACACCAGGAAAGCAGAGCAGCCTCCAGGAAACCCCAGGAGGAAGCCCAAGAGGCCTGTCCCGGGCTCTGGCTGCCTTGCAACAAAGCCCCCATGAGTCTTTCTTCCTTGCAGCTGGAAAAACCAAAGTACAGCACAAGTAAATGAAATATTTACCTAACCACACGCACATGTATAATGAGGTTGTTTCTGCTTTTTTTTTTTTTTTCTATGACAATAATATTATATTAGATGTAACTGGGCATTGAGCTTTCACCGTGTTTGGAATGCTTTTCTCAGGATAGAATGCCTAGAAATCCACGAGTCAGAAAGCTG
Organism: Catagonus wagneri; assembly: GCA_004024745.2. NCBI lineage: Eukaryota > Metazoa > Chordata > Mammalia > Artiodactyla > Tayassuidae > Catagonus > Catagonus wagneri. Next base: position 5,833,438 of record PVHT021183553.1, read on the forward strand.
AAATACCAACATTCACGCCAGGGGACGTCCCCAAGCAGGGGAGAGGGCTCTTCCCAGTTTATACCAGCAAGGCCTGACAGAGCCTCTTGGCTGGTACACTCAACGCCCAGCAAGTATTTGCTCCCTAAGGTAGCCGGCGGTTTAGGGAGCTACAGCAGCAAACCGTGGGAGCGCAGCTTCCGTTGTGCTCTCGCAGCATCTCTCAAGCCCTACTACCAGTGCACAGTCCCTCCTGTCACACACAGCCCCACTTCTGGAGGGAAGGGGCTGTGTCTTCTGGCAGCAGCATTACTACATTCAAGACGCCTCTCCTCCAAAGCCCACCTGCAAACACCACACCTGGAGATCTGCATTCCCAAAGCAGAGGCGGTGACTGTCGTAGCTGTGTGCCATTCGTATCCTCCAGAAGCAGATGGACTGGAAGCAGAAGTCCTGTTTTGGAGGGAAAAGAGGTGGTGCGAGAAACCCGAGGTATATTCTCAAAAGTGGAAAGTCCAGGTAGGGAACAACAGCCAAACCTCATGCACGTTTATTTTGAAAGTGAACAGAGTGGATAGAAGACCTTCAAGTCACCTGCCCTTGGCCGATTCCAGTGTTCTCCCTTCTGCAGGTAAAGAGGCTGGTGATGGCCGAGTGGGGTCAAAAGGGTGGGCAAGGCAGAGACCTCCGCGTGGGCCCTGATGTCTCAGTACAAGTGGCTGTCCTCAGCCAGCAATGGACCAGTTCAGAAACCACGTTAAATTTCAATTTAAAAATCCGCATTGGTTTCTGCCTTGAAAGACCCTTCATTTAGTGATCTGCTATAAAGATGCAAATTCTTTCAGAGAACAGTTTCTATCTGAGAAAAGTACTCAAATTGTAGGTTTAACAGCTGCTGGGAGCACGGCTACCTCCACATCCTGGATTTCACACTCACTGCCCCCTCTCCAAAGAGGGGGAAATGCTCAAGGAGAAAGTTTTGACTTCGTGCCGGTCCAAAGTGAGAAACCACTGTCAGCATCTGGGCGGAGATCCCCAATATCCTCCAGTTCCAAACTGGTCCCTCTTGTTAGAATCCTCGGGTTAGGGGGCCTAGGCTTTGTCCGGGATCTGGCCAGGCTGCCCACACAAGGACAGTCAGCTGGCTGTTTAGAAACCCCTAGGCACCCATCCAGAAGACTGTATGACCAGGAGGGGGCGCTCTCAGAGCCGAGATCCTCAAAGAGAGGCAACAGGTTCTCTCTGCTGGGCCCAGACCTGAGCCCCCAGCTTCCAGCGGTGGCCCCAGACCCCTCGAGGGGCTTTGCCCACCCAACCAAATCCCCCTCCCAGGAGTTCTGTCACTCCTGGTCTCACTGCCTTCTGAGACCACAGAGGCCTGGAGGAAAAGCCAGGAACAGTGGAGGAGGGTGGAGCAAGAGCCACGGGACGGCTCTCTCTTAGCGCAGGGCAGCCCCAGGAGCAGGGACTTGGTTCCTTGAGCGCGACAGCTCAGGGACAGGCTTTCTCTCCAGGAGGAAGGGACACATCACGCACGCAGCTCATTCACCGAGCATCTACTGTGTGCCAGTACTCTGCTGCGTGCTTCTGTAAGGGCGAATACAAATCTAATTTTAAAAATAATTTTAGATTTCCCGTGGTGCCGTTAGCATTCCCTTTAATGCTCTCTCCAGCTCTGAGATGTATGTAAATCTTGCCAAATGAGCCTCTTGCTAGTTTTGCAGGAATGGCTTTCTTGGGGGTCTTGAAGTCATCTCTGAAATGTGACCGTCACGAAGGGTGGCCCCCCTTCTCCCTGTCTCTGTGGGAGTTTTAGCCAAGGTGCTTGGCTCCAGATGTATCTTCCTCCAGAAAAGATCTGAGCAGTTCTACTTTTCCGTCCGCTAAGGGCAGTTAACATGTACGTGATGGGTTGTGTCTGCCTGGCCACATGAAAGGGTGAGAGCTCTTTCCGTCTCTGCAGTCTCTTCGGTGCATTGCCTGTAACGTGCGTGCAGCCTGGTTTAATGTTTATGCAACAGGAAACCTGTTTTCTTTCTCTTCTTCAGGATTGGAAACAGTGCCCTTAGAAAAGAGACCCCCTTGGAGTTCCCGTTGTGGCTCAGCAATAACGAACCCGACTAGGATCCATGAGGATCCTAAGCCCTTACGACCTTTCTCAAGTGAGAAACAGATCTTTCTCAAGTGAGAAAACACAGTATAGGAGATACACTCCACCCAGAAATAAAAACATCTGCCACTTCAACCAGCAATGAGAGTCCATTTCTCACCTCTCATCACACAGAGGATCTACTATGGGCAGGGCTAGAGGTGACGCAGAGAGGAAGGGGATCCAGTGAGCCTGTAGGAGCCTGTCATCAGACAGGGGGTGAATGAGGGATCAGATCAGTGCTTGTAGCAGTTTCGGGAAGCGCCTAACAGAGGCACCACGGTACAGGAGAGACGCTGGGGAGAAGCGCTCAGGGGGAGACTGGACCTCGGGGAAGACCAGCAGCAGGAGGGAGAACCAGAGAGAGCTGGAGAGACCGGGGCTGCCTCCCGCAAGGCATGCATTCACTCTGGGGGCGGTGCAGAGCCAAAGCGGGGTCAGGCTCACACCCCCTGGTCCCAGTTCCCAAAGAAACAACCCTGCCCAGGCTGGCAAAGGCACCCCTGGACCTCAGACGTGCCACACGCTCACTGCCCAAAAGCAAGCCCCACCCTACCTAGGCCTCCACTTGGGGGCCTCAACACCCGGCCTCAAGGGGCAGTTGAAAGAAGAATTATTGTTTTGGAAGCGTATTATTTATTTATTTTTGCTTTTTTTTTTTTCTTTAGGAAACTGATTAGACCCCTAGCCTGGGAACCTCCATATGCTCCCCGCACCCACAGCATATGGAGGTTCCCAGGCTAGGCGTCTAATCAGAGCTACAGCTGCTGGCCTACGCCACAGCCACAGCAACGCGGGATCCGAGTCGCATCTGCAAACTATACCACAGCTCATAGCAACGCCGGATCCTTAACCCACTGATCGAGGCCAGGGATCGAACCCTCAATCTCATAGTTCCTAGTCGAATTCATTTCTGCTACACCACGATGGGAACTGCGGAAGCGTATTGTTTATAAAGGACTTTAGCTACAAAGGGAGAGCATTCTCGGTGAACGCTAGGCTGGTTTGTCCCGGGGCCATTCTGACTCTCCTGTTTGCACTGGAGGGCCGAACACCATCAAAAAGACATAAAAATAAAGCTTTGCTATCAGATAATAAACCTTCAGTGTGCCATTTAGTGACAAAGATAAGGAAGGTTTTCAACAGTGTTAGGGTATAAATGGGTTATTATATGCCCACATAAATTATGGCTGAAGCCAGGGACATGTTTTCCAGAGTTACATATGGATGAGAAAGAGGGTGCTGGCATTTTTATGAGGTCACAGAATGTCAGGGCTGACTTATGTCTCTGTGAACTACCTCCCGGGTGGGTTCACTCTCCCAGATGCCTCTTAGAGGAAAAGCCCAAAGGGGGGACAGCTGCTCGTGGTCTGCCATTCAGCACTTGCTGAAAAATTTATTTTCCAGTGTAGAGGCCCATGGACTCACTCCTCCTGGCAGCAGACGACTGTCATCCCCCTCCTGTCCCTTTGGGATCCTTGACCAAAGAGTGAGACACACACACGCCTGTGAGCATACTGTCTTCACGGGATTAAAGTCACATGTCAGGTCGCACGCCCACAGGGCCTGAAATAGTGCTAGGTGAGTTATAGATTCCTGTTTGCCAGCACTGCTTGGAGCTTACACTCAGGATTTTCCCAACCTTCCACTAAGGAGGAAGACAGGGGAAAAAAGACTGTCCTCCAAGAGGTATCAAAAAGCACCTGGAGGAGTTCCCTGGCGGCACAGAGGGTTAAGGATCTGTAGCTGTCACTGCTGTCTCTCGGGTCACAGCTCTGGCACAGGTCAAACCCCTGGCCTAGGAACTGTGTGCTGTAGGAAGAGCAAAGATAGATAAATAAAAAGAGCAGCCAGTCAGGACCCTGCCCGATCCATCCCTAAGGAAAGAACGGCTAACATTTGTTCACAGGTTTCAGTGTGGACGGGTTTTCTACCTTCTTGGGTATATACCTAGGATTGCAGTGGAATTGCTGGGTCAGATGAGAACTCCATGCTGAACTCTTTGAGCATTTACTGTATCGTTTTCCAAAATGGCTGCACCATCTTACATAACCACCGGCAGTGTGTGAGGATTTCCGTGTCTCTCGTCAGCCCTTGTGATCATCTGTATTTGGGTTTAGAGCCATCCTGGTTGGCGTGGTGTCTCAGCGTGGTTTTCATTTGCATTTCCCCAGTAAGAGATCTTGAGCACCTTTTCCTGTGCTCAGTGGCCATCTGCACCTGCTTCGAAGACATGTCTCTTCAGATCCTTGGCCAATTTTTTTAAACTGGTGAGAGGTGACACGAAGCAGGTGGCTTCTTTCCCAACCTCACTCTTGCAACTTCCCAACCCCGACCGGGTGTCCTACAATGCAGTCCTGTGCTGACATGAACTACCTGGAGTGAGCATCAAACCCCACAGGTTTAAGAGTTCGGTCCTAAAAGACTCACCCACTTCAGACACGAGCCACAAGTATCAAGTCCCCAGATAACCTACAATTCTGTCCAACCTGGCTATAAAGTCAGAGGTCCCTCCTACCCCAGGTTCAACAGTTTTCTAGAATGACTCATAGAACTCGAGAACACTGAGCACGGGGGCCTCTGTCCCTGTGGAGTTGGGGTGTGCCTCCCTCCCAGCATGGGGATGGGTTCACCTGCTCAGCAGCCCCCCAAACAGGGGTCTTTATGGAGGTTTCGCTGTGTAAGCCCAATTGTGCCGCCAGAGATTAACCCAACCTCCAGCCTGGTTCCAAGCTTCTAATCAAGGTCGCCCTTTCTGAGAACCAGCTTCCATCCTGAGCCACCTAAGGGTGTACCAAGCATGCCCTCATTAGTAACAAGAGATGCTCCTATTACTCTTATCACTCAGGAGATTTCAAGGGTTTTAGTAGCTCTGTGCCAGGAACTGGAAACAAGGACCAAACATATTTCTGACTATATCACAACTGGATTATTTGTCTTTTTATTATTGAGTTATGATGGCTCCTTTATACAGTCCTTTATCAGATATACAATTTGAAAATCTTTTCTCCTGTACAGTAGATTGTCTTTTAACTTTAATGTGAGTATCTTTTGGAGCACAAAAGATTTTAATTTTGATGAAGTCCGATTTACCTATATTTTCTTGGTTTCTTATGGTTTTGGTGTCATATCTAAGAAGTTATTACCAAATCAAAAATAACAAAAATTTATTTTTTTTCTAAGAACTTTACAGTTACAGCTTTTATAGTTAGGTCCATGATTCATTTGGAGCTAATTTTTTATATGGTGTGATGTGGGTATACAACTTTAATTTTTTTTGCACATGAATTTCCAGTTGTCCCAGCACCATTTGTTAAAGGCACTGTTGTTTCCCCCATTGATTGTTTTGGCATCTTTGTAAAACATCAGTCAACTTCAAATGTGAGGTTTCTTTATGGACTCAATTCTATTCCATTTATCTACATGTCTCTTCTTATATCACTACCACACGGTCTTAATCACTGTTCGTTTTAGTAAATTTTGAAATCAGGAAGTCCTCCAACTTTCTTCTTTTTCAAGATTTTTTTGATGTTCTTGAATTTTCATATTAATTTTAAGATCAGTTTACCAATACCTGCAAAAAAAGCCAGCTTTCGTTCTGACGGGGATTGCATTGATTCTGCATATTGGTTTTCGGAGAATTGGCATTTTAAAAATATTAAATCTGGAGTTCCTTCTGTGCTACAGTGGGACTGGCGGCATCTGTGCCATGTTGGGATACAGGTTCAGTCCCCGGCCCAGCACAGTGGGTTAAGGATCCAGCACTGCAGCTGTGCAATAGGTTGCAACAGTGGCTCAGATCTGATCCCTGGCCCTGGAACGCCATACGCCATGGGTGGCCGAAAAAGAAACAAACAATCAAATCTTTGGATCCGTGAACACAGAATGTCTTTCTATTTATCTGGAATCTTTCAATTTCTTTCAACAATAGTTAAGAGTATAAATTTTACACTTCTATTGTTAAGTTATTCTTAAGTGTTTCATTCTTTTTGGTGTTACTGTAAATGAAGTTCTTTTCTTTTCTTTCTTCCATTTTTTTTTGGCCACGCCCACAGCATGTGGAAGTTCCCAGGCCAGGGATTAAACCCACACCACAGCACTGACCTGAACCACAGCAGTGACAACACCATATCCTTAACCTGCTGAGCCATCGAGGAACTCCATGAAATTGTTTTCTTAATTTCATTTTCATATGGTTCATTGCAAGTGTATAGAAATACAGTTGATTTTTGTGTATTAATCCTGTACCTTGCAACCATGCTGAATGTATTCATTATTTCTAATAGTTTGATATACAATTTTAAACACTATATGACAAAAACAGGAGAAGTTAGGAAAGCTTCCTCAACTGACATCATTCCAAAAGTTTCAGAGGACTAATTTCTTCTTTCTTTCTTCTTTTTTTTTTTTTTTTTGCCTTTGCCTTTTTAGGCATATGGAGGTTCCCAGGCCAGGGGTCGAAGTGGAGCTGTAGCCGCCGGCCTACGCCACAGCCACAGCAACACCAGATCCAAGCTGTGTCTGCAACCTACACCACAGCTCATGGCAACGCCAGATCCTTAACCCACTGAGCAAGGCCAGGGATCAAATCCACAACCTCATGGTTCCTAGTCAGATTTGTTTCTGCTGCGCCAGGATGGGAACCCCCAGAGAACTAATTTCATATAAAAAAAAAGAAAAACACAAAGTATCAATGTCAAAGAGCATCCAAAGTGTCTATAAGAAAAAAAAGAAAAGAGAATAAGGAGCAGAATATCATCCAGACAGACAAGTGAAACCATACCAATTATTCCAAATCAAGAAAAAAGTTGTGGGAGTTCCCTTTGTGGCTCAGTGGTTAATGAATCCGACTAAGAACCATGAGGTTGCAGGTTCGATCCCTGGCCTTGCTCAGTGGGTTAAGGATCCGGCGTTGCCGTGAGCTGTGGTGTAGGTTGCAGATGTGGCTCGGATCCCGTGTTGCTATGGCTGTGGCAAAGGCTGGCAGCTACAGCTCCTGTTAGACCCCTAGCCTGGGAACCTCCATATGCCGTGGGTGCGGCTCTACATAAAGGCAAAAAGGCAAAAAAAAAAGAAAAAAGTTGTTATAAAATTTGGAATTATAAAAACTCAATTTTTTATAGCAGTAAGGACAACTTTAGACATAAAAGTTAACAGCACTTAGGACTACTTTAGAAATAAAAGAAAATAAACTCAGATATGAAGACCAAATCCGAAGAAAGACAGGAGTGAATTAAACCATGCCTCATGAGAAACAGAATGAAATTTGAAGGAAAAGGAAGAACTCTGAAATGAAAAGAAGGAAAAATTTTAAATCAGGAAGCAAAGAACACATAAAGGGATTCAAGAGAAAATGATAAATATTGGAAAGAGGCAAAGGATTCTGGAAAATGAAATTCACAGCCAGGGAACAAAACAAGCTCTAAAAACTAAAAATCAAGAAAACCTAAAGAAAAAGGAAAAACAAAAAACGGCTGACACTACATTGCCTCAGTCAGGATTCAGTTAGGAAACAGTAACCACGCAGTAATTTGAACAGGGAAGGTTGCACACGAATTACTAACCACGACAGCAGACTGGAGTCATAGAGGAACTGCTAGTCAGGAGGCAAAGGAACTCTAAAGAATACACAAGCCACAGATAAAAGGCCCCTACAAGTGGGGCCCAGACAGAGGAGCCAAGAGCAGTCCCCCATCCCAGGGCGGAGACCAAGACCTTGGAAGAAGACACAGTCGCAACTCACTGGAGGGTAAAGTCTGTTGAGGCTGTGAAGCCACCCAAAGGGAGGCCAAAGGAAGCTGCCCCCGGGGAAGGGCCCTGCGCTGCTGATCTCCAGGCACAGCTAGAGCCAAGCTGCACGCACGGCGTGTGCTGCGTGAACCTGATGCGGGAGGCACACTAGACTCAAGAAGGGCAACACCGTCCTCCTCCATTGCCCTGCAAAGCAGTGCTCCAGCTCTCAAAGGAAAATTAGTTTCAGGGACCACCTCCATGACTGCAGAGCAGAGAACAAAGGATGCATTGGGGAACTGAGACACAACAGATTAAAAGAGCACATGAGGAGGAGTTCCCTTCGTGGCTCAGTGGTTAACGAATCCGACCAGGAACCACGAGGTTGCAGGTTCGATCCCTGGCCTTGCTCAGTGGGTTAAGGATCCGGCGTTGCCGTGAGCTGTGGTGTAGGTTGCAGACGCGGCTCGGATCCCGCGTTGCTGTAGGCCGGCAGCTACAGCTCCTGTTAGACCCCTAGCCTGGGAACCTCTATATGCCACAGGTGCGGCTCTACATAAAGGCAAAAAGGCAAAAAAAAAAAGAGCACATGAGGAGTCCCCACTGTGGCTCAGCGGGTTAAGAACCTGACTAGTACCCACAAGGACTAGGATTCAATCCCTGGCCTCACTCGATGGGTTAAGGATCCAGCGTTGCCGCAAGCTGCGACGTAGGTCGCGGATGCTGCTTGGATCTGGCATTGCTGTGGCTGTGGCACAGGCCGGCAGCAACAGCTCCAGTTTGACCCCTAGCCTGGGAACTTCCATATGCCACAGGTGTGGCCCTAAAAATGAAAATAAAAATAAATTAAATAATAAAAAAATTTTTAAAGTACATGATATATCAGAGAAAACTGACTCTAAATGAGCAATACCAAGACATATTTTAGTAAATTTACTGGATATTAAAGGGGGAAATGCCGTTAAACATCAAGGGGGAAAGGAACAAGTGACTTAGGGAACAAAAATAAGATTATCATCAGACTTTTCAACAACGCTGCTTTGTGCCAGAACAAAATGGAGTAACCTGTCTAAGGGGGTGAAAGTGTGAGCCAAGGAAAACTGCCTTTATATCCAAGAAAACTATCAAGTGTAACGAGTACAAACTGTTATAAGAACTCAGGGAATATTGTTCCAATGAACCCTTCCTGAAGAATTTGCTAGAAAACAAACCTCAGACTGCCAAAACACCTAGACACATCAGCATAAGAAAGCATAAGAACTAGTGGAAAGCATTAAATACATGGTTACTTGTGGTGGCTCAGTGGTAACAAACCCAACTGGTGTCCATGAGGACGTGGGTTTGATCCCTGGCCTCTCTCAGTGGGTTAAGGATCCAGTGTTGCCGTGAACTGTGTGGTATAGGTTGCAGACACAGCTTGAATCCTGCTTTGCTGTGGCCAAGGCATAGGCTGGCATCTACAGCTCTGATTCAACCCCTAGCCTGGGAACTTCCATATGCTGTGGGTGCGGCCCAAAGAAAGAAAGAAAGAGAAAAAGAAAGCATAAGAACTAGTGGAAAGCATTAAATCCATGGTTACTTGGAGAACCAAAACTATGTGAGGTTTAAAAGGAAGAGAACATTTATATGTGGGATCCAAAAAGTAAAACAAAACAAAAACAGACTCGTGGACACAGAAAACAAATGGCTGGTTGCCAGAGGGGGAAGAGGTGAAACAGCCAACAGAGATTAAGAGGAGCAAACCTCCACTCAACAATAAATAAGTCACAGGATGTGACATATATAACTTTATGAGAACAGATGCTTACTAGACGTACCATGGTGATCATTTCACAATGTATACAAATGTCAAATCCTTATGTAGTTCTGGGAGTTCCCTTCGTGGCTCAGTGGTTAACGAATCCAACTAGGAACCATGAGGTTGCGGGTTCGATCCCTGGCCTTGCTCGGTGGGTTAAAGATCCGGCGTTGCCGTGAGCTGTGGTGTATGTTGCAGACACGGCTCGGATCCCGCGTTGCTGTGGCTGTGGCGAAGGCCGGCAGCTACAGCTCCTGTTAGACCCCTAGTCCGGGAACCTCCATATGCCGCCAAGTGCGGACCAAATAAGGCAAAAAGACAAAAAAAAAAAATCCTTACGTAATTCACCTATCTTAACACAATATTGTACGTCAACCATACATTGAGCATACATTGATTAAAAGACATAAAATAAAAGGAAGAGAATATGGTATGTGAAGGCGATAAGCTCTACCGATGAAGATGTAGCATAGCTATAAAAATCGGGGTGAGAACTTTAAAGCTATTTTCACTTATCATTCCGGTGGTAGCAGCATTTGTTATTATTCCCTGCTGTGTGGGTAATGTTGCTGAAATAAATTAGTAATTACGGGATATTCTGACTACTGTCCCCATGTGTCCTAAAAATCAGGATTCTCAACATGGAGGAAAGGAGATCCAGCTGTAATTATTTAAAGAGGACATAAAAATTCTGTAGTCATGAAATTCAATTGGAAATAACAGTATAAACTTACGAGGTCCGTTACCGATGGTATTATCCACGTCTATTCCTTCTGGCCACTGAAAAGACCTGGAAACTGACTGACCCGGCAGCAGTGAGCGTCCCCTGAGTCCACGCTGTGGTCGCGGAGTGCCACTTCCCGCTAAAAGCCAGGGCTGTATGAGAGAAGACGGATCGCAGGCCTGAGGAGAAAATGTACAAAAGGAGACGGGACATCTTGACGTCGGCAACTGCACACGAGCCATCACAGCCGGGCCAGGCAGCGCCCGAAGAGCTCAGGAGCCCACAGACAGATGTTACCACCGGCCAAAGACAGGACAATCTGAGCTTTGAACAGAGCCGTAACTGCAACAAGTAAACCTCACCAAATGATGTATGGAAATCCATGTGTTCCTAATGATATTGAAAAAGTCAGTCGGTCACCTCCAGAGGATAAGGAACCAGTTTATCAGTTTGCAAACTGGGAAATACAGGGAAAGAAGAAAGCATTTATCCTGCCTCTCCTAGTGGAGCTGTACCACTGGGTAACCTCATGAGAGATGAAAGGAAGCATCTGCTTATAAAGAATTCCAGCCAAGAAATGAAAAAGGAATGATGGAATTAGAATATCACCATCGTTCAGCAGTGGTGGCAGCTGCGGTTCTTTTCATTACCATATATAAAACACTGGAACAGTCTCATCAGCGCTGCCCTTACCTGTTTCACACTCTCAGTATATTTCCTCAAAGCCTATTTACTTATAAGTTGTGTGGCATGGCAAAACTAATAAGCAATACCATGTGAATCACGGCACAGTGAAAACAAGGTATGTCACCATTCGCACCCCCAGTGAGGTCACGGATCCGGGGCTGAGCTCCCGCGGCCGAGCACGCGCGGAAGGAGACGCAGCTGATGAAGGAACACGTCACGTTAAGAGTCTTGCCAGAAAGACAGAACCCGGGTCTGGTGGAGCCTCTAGATCCCGCTGACAACGGGCAGCAAAGCCAGAGGGCAGCGGAGCACACCGACCTGTCCCGTGAGCGGGCAGCGAGCAAAATCCAGACCGTGCCAAACACTGCAGTCGAATGGCCTGGATTCTACAACCAACAAAATGAAAAGAAAGGGATGAAGAAAGAACCCGTGGATTAAAAGAGGTAAAAGAGGTGTTTTTTAAAGGTGGCAAGACTGAACCCTAGTCCAGAGACTTGTTAGCTTGGCTGGACTGTAAAGAAACACGAGGCAGTGATTTCTATAAAAGCCAGGTCATGGTCACGGTCACTCCTGCAGGGGCAGAGAGGAGCTGCGATGGGGACAGGGGACATCAGGAGCTGCTGGGCGGCTGCAAGGTTCCATCTCTGGGTTACAACAGCATTTGGGGAGTTCTCGTCGTGGCTCAGTGGTTAACGAATCCGACCAGGAACCATGAGGTTGCGGGTTCGATCCCTGGCCTTGCTCAGTGGGTTAAGGATCCGGCTTTGCCATGAGCTGTGGTGTAGGTCACAGATGTGGCTCAGATCCCGCATTGCTGTGGCTGCGGTGTAGGCTGGCGGCTACAGCTCTGATTAGACCCCTAGCCTGGGAACCTCCACATGCCGCGGGTACAGCCCTAGAAAAGGCAAAAAGACCAAAAAAAAAAAACAAAAAAAAAAAAAACAAAAACAGCATTTGGGATGTTTGCCTTGTTAGAGTTCATTAAGCTCTAGGTTTGTCTCATTTATTTTCCTGGGTCTATTTTATTGTACAGTAAGAAGATTTTAGGAGTTCCCATTGCAGCTCAGCAGTAACAAACCCAACTGGTATCCGGGTTCTGTCTCTGGCTTCGCTCAGTGGCTTAGGGATCCGGCATTGCCGCGATCTGTGGTGTGGGTTGCAGACACAGCTCGGATCCTGTGTTGCTGAGGCTGTGGGGTAGGCCAGTGGCTACGGCTCTGATTCGGCTCCTAGCCTGGGAACCTCATATGAGGGTGCGGCCCTGAAAAAATAAAATAAAAAGATTTTAGAAACTAGGAATATTTAAAAATTGGTGCATATCCTTAAACTAGAACAAGTCACATACCACAATGCTATGAACAGCATGCTTTGAGAAACGCTGACCTTTTCGATAAACCGGAAGCCACCTTGCCCCAGGAAAGCCTCTCTCTGAAGACCCCTGTGCCTGCTTGGAAAGGATGAACTTCACGGCGGGGAGGTGCTAGAGCAGGAAGGCAAGGTCTGCACTGGGCAGGAGGGGGTTATAAGGGCGGCCAGTGGGCGGGGTGGGGCGGGGCTCCTATCTGCACAGATCCCAAGCCCTACCCAACACCCGCAGGATCCTGCTTCAACCACAGCATCTCCTCTGCAGTCCACTGGGTCCCTGCAGACCGCGACCGAGCCGGTGGGGGTGGTTGGAGATGCCCCGACCACGTTAGCACCCTGAGGCAAGCGGAGATCTGCAGCAGATTGGTGTTTTAAAGACAGGAGCCACCACTGCGGCAGAGACCGCCCTGGGGCATCTGCCTAGCAATCACCCCCCCTTAGGCAACAACTGCACTCCCATCCCAGTACTTAATGGTCCTGTCCTGGTCACAGCTGACCGCCCCAGGGAGGGACACAAGGCTCCATGCTAAAGACTGGGCACCTGTGGCATCTGTTTTCCGCTTCTCTGGTAACACATCACCTCCAATATCTTTTCAGACACGTGCCCTGTCCCATGTGGCGAGGGTGGGAGGAACCCACTTCCAGTCTGAGCTTATCCCCATCACCAGGTGCTCGTGGAGGGCTTGGGAGTCCCCACAGAAGCCCATCAGCCTGCTTCCTTCCCTTGGTCCAGCCTCCCTGGTTCAGGGATGGGCAGTGACCGAGGCTGGTCCAACCAGACTGAATCTCCCAGTTTCTACAGGGAATGACATTCTCTCCCTCTCTCTTCTTCTGTGTGGTGTGGGGTGACGATGAAAGGTTTGGAATCGCCACAGCCATTGCTGGGATCTTTTTATTTTATTAGGTCCGTACTTGTGGCATATGGAGGTTCCCAGGCCAAGAGTTGAATCAGAGCTACAGCTGCCAGGCACAGCCACAGTCACAGCAACTCGGGAGCAGAGCCACGTCTGCGACCTACACCACAGCTCATGGCAACGCAGGAGGCCAGGGATAGAACTTGCATCTTCATGGCTACTAGTTGGGTTCATTACCACTGAGCCACAACGGGAACTCCCACTGTTGGGATCTTGAAGGAGGGTGCCTGAGAATAAAGCCAGGACTCAGAGGTGTGCAGAGCAGAGAAAAGGAGCAAGCTCTCTACTGACATTTTGAACCACTCGCCCCGGTTCAGTCATTCCTCTAGATTTTATTACATGAACCAATATTTGTCGCCTTCCTTTTTTTTTTTTTTTTTTTAATTGAGCCAGTTTGCATTAGGTTTTCTGCATCTTATAATTGGCTGTTATGGTTAGAAATGTGAAGGCTTCAGGTAACAGAAAACCTTACCGACGACTTAAACACATAAGGATACACATTTTGCACAAAACACAAAGTTCAAAAGATGATGATCCAGGGCCACTCACATACCTCAGCAATGTCAGGCACACACACACGAGTGCATGGAATCTGAATAAGGCCTGAACTGCACCAAAGGCAGTTTCCTGGTTACGGTCGTGTGGGATGTTATCAATGGAGGGAAGTAGGTGAAAGTTACATGGGGCTTCTCTACTATTTTGGCAACTACTTCTGAATCTATAATTATTTCAAAATCAAGATTTTTTTTCAGGGCCACACCTGCAGCATATGGAGGTTCCCAGGCTAGGGATCGAATCAGAGCTGTAGCTGCCGGCCTACACCACAGCCACAGCAACACCAGATCCAACCCGCATCTTTGACCTACACTACAGCTCACAGCAACGCCTGATCCTTAGCCCACTGAGCGAGGCCAGGGATCAAACCTGTGTCTTCATGGATGCTAGTCAGATTCGTTTCGGCTGAGCCACGACGGGAACTTCAAAATCAAAATTTTTTTAAAATAAGATGTCTAAGTGCACAGACAATTCTGCATGTGATTTCAGAGTCTTCATATCTCTCTGATGCTCATCTAACTTCCTCCAGCGAAAGACTGGGGGCGACCTTCCCAGCCCTCTCCCCTCCACAACCCCACATGCCAGCACTACCACCCAGGCCCTGCCCAGGAATCTGCTTCCCTTTCCCAACGAGACATAGAACAAGACAGCTCGAAGAGAGGTTGACACGTGTGAAAGCTTTTTCAGCTAGCTTTCTGGAAGGCGGGGTGGGCATGTGTGTCCAACACCCATCCTGTACTCTGGCAGCGACCTGGGACTCATGTGATGCCACAACAACACAAAAAGTGCCCCACACCTAAGGACTCCTGGATGTCCCCCATCAGACAGAATTTGTCTCCCACTCTGGGACCTTACCCTTTCAAAGTCACCTTCTTGTTCCGAGCCCACCTATAGCCTTTCAGACAAATTACTCAACTTTGAGAGGGAATTAACCGCATTATCTGTCCGAAATCCTTCTGAGACCACTGACGCCCAGGCCTCAGGGCCCAGGCTGTGTCACCGCTGAGGTTCAGGTTCCAGGACTATTTTCGGGGAGCCTTGATGCGCTGCTGCCCTCTGCTGGTGGTTTCTAGGTAGTACTTAGAAATTCGTATTAAAAAAAAGCAAGGACCCTAGTGGAGAAACGGACAAGAACAAAAAAGTCATAAAAGAATAAGTGCAATGGGATAATCAGCATATGAAAAATACTTACCCTCGCTGGTAATCAAAAGGATGTAAATTACATCACCAGGGAGATAATATTCCCCCCAATCAGATTGGTGATAATGGAGAATGACAACGGCTAGTGCTGTCCAGGGCTGGGGACGTACGGATTGCCACAAGGCACACACAGAAGTGACCACCTCAGCAAGGCACCCTGGGCTCAAATGAGTCTCAGGAGTGAGAAGGAGTCATAACCTCACACCTGTAACCCGCTTGGGCTCTGGCACCCTGCTGGGAAGCTCTGTGTTGCCCAGCTCGGGGGAATGTTAAGTCAGCAAGGCTTTCTGGAGTAGTTCGGTTCTATGTAGCAATGGCCTTAAAATTTCCAACCACTCTGACTCTCAAACATTCCACTTCTAGGAATTTTTCCTAAAGAAGCTATCAGACAGGATTTCCCATCGTGGCTCAGTGGTTAACAAATCCGACCAGAAACCATGAGGTTGCGGATTTGATCCCTGGCCTTACTCAGTGGGTTAAGGATCTGGCATTGCCGTGAGCTGTGGTGTAGGTTGCAGATGCTGCTCGGATCCTGTGTTGCTGTAGCTGTGGTGTAGGGTGGCAGCTACAGCCCCTGTTAGACCCCTAGCCTGGGAACCTCCATGTGCTGCGGGTGCGGCCCTAGATAAGGCAAAAAGAAAAAAAAAGAAGCAGCTATCAGACAATTGAGTCAAGGGATTACAACCAGAAGAGCCAGTCTTCATATCCCCACGTTCTCGGGCAAGATGCCCCCATCCTTCTCCCAGAAGCCGACCAGGAAGCCCTATCAAAATTTAGAATTAGGCCTGTGGTTTCTCAAAGCTGACCTCCAAGAAGCCATCTCTGTTGTTTGAAACACTCTCCCAACACACACACATCTCCCTTCCACACTCACAGCAGTAAGGCTGGGTTTTAGCTCTTTTACTCCTAACTGTCCAACTCCCCCCTGCAACAAAAGCTCTATGAGGTTAGACACGCAGCCCAGGAGCTCCAAGGGGTGACCAGCGGCGGGGCAGTGAGCTAGGGCCCCAGGAGCCAAATGAGCGCTGAAGAGCTGCGGTGCAGAACTGACCCCGGTGGGTGTGGGCCAGCGCGCCCCCCCTCCCAAACATGCTAGAGGAAGGTGACAGCCTTCGAAAATGGGCGGCTGACATCTGTGCTACATACATGTAAACAGAGATTTTTTTTCACGGGGTCATTTATAATAAAACACAAGTGTGGGTTTGTTGTAGGAGAATGGAAGCTGTGGGAGACCGGCCTTACAAACGGGCACGCCCAGGTGGTGAAGTTCAGAACGAGAGAGGAGTATTACTCTCGTTGGCATCTGTGCCAGTCAGTCCATGCTGAGTAACAAGCCACTGCCAAGCTTGGAGCTTAAACAACAGCAGCACTGATTTTCCTCACCGATCTGCCCACTGGGCGGGCTGGGCAGGGAGAGCTTGTCTCTGCCGCCTTTGTCACCTGCCTCGAAGGCCAGGCACTGGAACCACCTGAAGGCTTGCTCACTCCCAGGTGGCACCTGTACTGTGAAGCAGAGGGGCTGCCAGCCCTGCCAGGCTGTCCATACTGGGCATCTCTCCACGTCCCTTCTCCCCTGCTCCTGTGGCATGCCTCCTAGACAGAGCTGGCTGGAAGCTCTATCACCTTCTAGTCCAGCCTGAGAGGTCACCCAGCATCACGTCTGCCACGCTGTATTCAATAGAAGTGTGTCACTGGGACGGGCCCACCCTCAAGGGTAGGAGAATCAGTCTCTATGTTTTGCAAGAGGAGTTTCAAAAAATGTGTAGATGTATTTTAAAACCGCCGGAGGGTGCTGGAGTTCTCTGGCGGTATGGCGGGTTGAGGATCCCGGGCTGTCACCGCAGCGGCTTGGGTTACTGTTGTGGCATGGTTAATTCCTGGCCCAGGAACCTTTACATATTGAAGGAGGAGCCAAAAAAAAAAAAAAAAAAAAAAAAACCCCACACACACGCAAACCCACCAGAGTGTGGAAAGATGTTCCCCCATATACGAAGAGAAAAAAGCAAATTAGAGACCAGTATGGACAGCCTGGCAGGGCTGGCAGCCCCTCTGCGGTCACCCACACCTAGTTCCAGGACCTGAGCCCCGCCACCCGCCGCCTCCCAGCCTCCCAGATGTGCAGCCAAGCCTGAGTTTCAGGCTTAGTCTCTGAGTCAGATCCGGACATAAACCCGGCTCCGCTGTGCCGTAACTCAGAGTTGTTTCTTCAGTGATGACGCCCGAGCTGCAACAGAACCGACCTCAGAGCTGTTGCGACGACCCAGTGAGAAGCGTTTGACCAGAACCTGGAACATAGCAAGCGCCCGAGTGCCGTGGCTCCACCTGGACAAGCCTCACCTGACGGAGGCTCCACGCCGAAGCCGGCCCCGCGGCAGGTGGATTTTGGCGGTGACAGGATGCTGCCCCCGAACTGCAGAGTGCGATTCCACCCACACCCGGCCCAGACCGGCCTCTGCCAGGGCGGGTTAGGGCAGGCACCCAGGTGGGGGTGCCGAGCACCTCGCCAGGCGCCAGGGACGCGAGGACAGCACAGCCCCCCCTCAGAGCGAGGCTCACAGTCCGGTGGGCGCCGCGGATGGGCAGGTGAATGAGCCAGGGGCTGTGCTGAGGGCGACAGGCAGGGACACAGAAAAAGACGTGCGGCACCAGGCGGTGCAGAGGGACAGGCTGTCCCCAGCACCGAGAAGCCGGAAAAGGGCTTTAGGGAGGAGCATTCGCCAAGTGGGCAAGGGGGAGGGGAGGGAGGAAACCCAAGCAAACGGCACAAAGGCAAGAGGTCAGATGGCAGTGCCCACGGGCACAGTGCTTTCAGGGAGGCTGGAGACCGGCGGGGGGCATGGGCGGACACCTGACAGAGTCCGGGGGGAACCGCCTGAGGGGCTCCTCAAGCTCTGAGACTTGGGATTGGTGGAGGCGAGGGGCCTGGCAGGTCTGCAGCAGGGCCTAACACTTGCAAGGTGATGCAGGAGGCATCTGGAGGAGGGGAGGAGGGGAGGGAGGAGGGAGGAATAGCCAGCCCGGGGCCAGAACACTGGGATGTGGCTGATTTGGGTGTGTGGAGCTCTCAGCGCAGTTCCGGGGATCCATGCTGCTGAAAGGTCTCCATTCTTTCCTGAAATGATCCAGAGGGTTCTGAAATGAGGCGTGCCATGGTCCTGACAGCTAGTGGAATCCAAACATCTCCAACGAAGACATAAACATCAACCACGACCAGTACCGACTGTGCTCAGGGCGAGCCTGCTCAGGCTCTTGGAATCCTCGCTAAGCCCCTGGGGGGGGGGGGCGGTCACGCTTCTGCTCCCTTTCCAGAAGAGGGCAGAGGCCAGAGGGACAGGTCACACTACCAGCCGCAGGCCACTTTCCCTCATCACTGGGCCACACTGACTCTCACTGGCCCTGCTTCATCCAGGATCCCAGATGTTCAAGAAACTTGCCAGGTGACCAAAGGCCCTCTCCCTGCCAGAACAATCAGTCCCCGCTCAGGTTTACAACTCGTGCTGCATGGTCAGCAGCCCAGTAAAACTCTGCTTTCGTGGGGACACCCCGTGTATTTGCTAAAGGGACAGTATAGTCACCGAACTTACATAGTTTTTATCAGGTTAAGGAAGCATCCTTTTCTTAGCTTCCTAAAAGATTTCATTAAGACTGTATGTCTAACTTTATAAATTCTTTTTATCTGTGTTGATAAACAAAGAAAAAAAAAAACTGTGTTAGATTTTGGTAATAGGGCACAACTAAAACCCTTTTATTTGTCTTTTTTAGGGCCAACACCTGTGGCATATGGAGGTTCCCAGGCTAGGGGTCTAACAGGAGCTGTAGCTGCCGGCCTATGCCACAGCCACAGCAACGCGGGATCCAAGTCGCATCTGCAACCCACACCACAGCTCATGGCAACGAGGGATCCTTCACCCACTGAGCATGGGATCAAACCCGCAACCTCATGGTTCCTAGTCAAATACATTTCCACTGAGCCATGACGGGAACTCCAAGTTTTCTACTCTTAAAAAAAAAAAAAACACACAAAGGTAACAAGAAACCTGTTTAGCCTGATGATGAATCACTGAATCCTTTAATAAAAGAATTCACCCAGTGAATATTATGAACCCAGAGCCTCGTTAGAGATATGTCTTCGGTAGCCTTTAAATTTCATTTCTTGACTTTTAGTCAGTTCTGGTATTTTAGCTGAGTAAATTACGGTCAGTTTTCCAGAAAACTATCATTGAGTTTCAAATAGATTGATAGTAGGTATATCTTACAGTTTTTAAATTTTAACTGTTCTCTTTATTATTTTTTATTAATTAGATTTTCCAGGTACTTATCTTTTCCATTATTTAAAAAACTCTCTTAGACTAGCAATTTTTATTTTGCCATTTATTTCTGCATTTTTATCACTGCCTTCCATATACTTTCCTTAATCTTTTATTTTTTAACATTTTTTTGGCTGCCTTCCTAGCACTTGATGAGTAACCAAGAGTGTATTAAGTGAATGGATTTCCAAAGACTTAAAGTGGCAGAAAAGATGGGAAAAGGATGGGTTCAAAAAATAATAAAAATAGAAGAGTCGGGATATGGTGAATCAGATGTGACCTGAGGAGGAGTTAAGGGTAAACCCCAAGTTCCGGCTCAGGTAATATGGGCTGAATTATGTTCTCTCAAAATTCACATGTTGAAGCTCTAATCCCAATGTGGCTGTTTTGGGGGCCAGGGCTTTAAAGAAATAATTAAGGGTAGGGCAGTTCCCTGGTGGTCTAGTGGTTAGAATGTGGCGCTTTCACCACTGCAGCCCAGGTTCAATCCCTGGTCTGGGATTCAGTGAAGGCATCAAGGAGGGGCCCTGATCCAGCAGGTCTGCTGTTCTCGTGAGAAGAGGACACACCAGGGGTGCACCTGTTTAAAGGTGCGTGTGAGGGCACAGTGAGGTGGCATCTGCAAGGCAAGGCGAGAGGCCTCAGGAGACACCAACCTTGCCAACACCTTGATCTTGGACTTTCAGCCTCCAGAGCTGTGAGGGAATAATTTCTGTTGTTTAAGCCCCCTAATCTGTGGCATTTTGCTAATAGAATGGAGGGCACCATTTACTGCCTATATTGAGTAGACCTGGGAGATGGCAAGTAGAAATGCCCAGTCGGCTGTTGACTACACGTTGGCAGAATGAGCCAGAGAGAGATCTGGGTGTTATAAATCCAAGTGGAACAGCCCTGGATGAACGTATAGAAGTAAAATCAGGTCACAACAAAACTCTAGCAAACACCTCCACAGAACTCTAAAGGAATATTTTAGAATAGACAGAGAGGAGTTCCTATGGTGGCACAGCCAAACGATTCCAACTAGTATCCACGAGGATGCGGGTTAGATCCCCAGCAGTGAGTTGGGGATCTGGTGTTGCCGTGAGCTGTGGTGTAGGTTGCAGACGCTGCTCGGATCCTGCGTTGCTGTAGCTGTGGTGTAGGGTGGCAGCTACAGCCCCTGTTAGACCCCTAGCCTGGGAACCTCCATATGCTGTGGGTGTGGACTGAAAAAGGAGAAAAGACAGAAAAACAGAAAGAGAGAGAAAGGAAGAAAGGACGAAAGGGAGAAAGAAAGGAGAAAAGAAAGGAAGAAAGAACAAAAAAAAACAGAGACACACAAGGAAAAATCTAGAGACTGAGACCATGAAAACTAGGAGAACACTTAAGGAAGTGGATTCAACAGCGCTGACTTTAACATAAAGATAAAGCCAGACAAAGACCAAAAAGCAAATCTGGAGACCTGGTCTCCTTGACAAGAAAACCATCAGTGAATGGTCGGCAACAGGACCCAGGTGGCAAAGGACTTAGGTGTGGATGGGGGGGGGGGAAAGAAGGGTAGACAACTCTAAAGAAGCTTGTTAAAGAAGAAGAAAAGTGGCGGCAGGAAAGGGACAGCAGGTAGGGAGGGTCTCCTGCAGGTGTAAGATTCTTCACCACATACAGCCGTTGGAGGGCACGCGGCCAGGGACGTGAGCACTAACTCCTGGGGAAAGGGATCCGACCCCACAGGTGGAAGACTTACACTCCTGTGGAAGGAGGGCGGTCCTTGCCACTGTGACAAGAACAAGGGTGCAGAGGGTGGATGTACACGACCCTGCAGGTGGAAGACAAGAAACCTGAGGGCTTTCCCACCTGGTGCTGTTTTCACACTGTCATCTGCTGAGACGGGTGTGTTGGAGCAAATGGTTTTAAAAAATGGTGAGGAGCTCCTGTCCCAGCTCAGCAGAAACGAATCTGAAGAGCATCCATGAGAAGGCAGATTCCATCCCTGGCCTCGCTCAGTGGATTAAGGATCTGGTGTTGCCATGAGCTGTGGAGTAGGTCCAGACACGGCTTGGATCCCACGTTGCTGTGGCTGTGGTGTAGGCTGGCGGCTACAGCTCTGATTTGACCCCAGGCCTGGGAACCTCCATATGCCGCAGGTGCAGCCCTAGAAAAGACAAAAAAAAAAAGTGAATGTTGGGGTGTATTTAGGGATGAGAGATGTTGTCCTTTAGTTGAGGATGAAATTCACCGTGAAGGGATGGGGAAGCAAAGCTGGGAGGCAGCCCACACGCAGAATCCCAGCCATGTCTGCAACCTACACCACAGCTCACAGCAACGCCAGATCCTTAACCCACCAAGCGAGGCCAGGGATTGAACCTGCAACCTCATAGTTCCTAGTCAGATTTGTTAACCACTGGCCATGACTGGAACTCCCCAACATTCCTTTTAAAAATGGACACACACCCACTTTTACTGTCCTGAGATCAGGTTATAAATATCCTACCTATAATAAACAGATGCTTAAAAGATCCATTTAATGCTCTCAGGTTCACGTAAGAGGATGTAAAATGAAATTTATAGTTTTAAAAAATGTATTTCAATCTGCACATCTCAAGCACAACTGTAAGAAAAGACTTAACGAAGCAGTCAGAGCTCATGGTTGTATACAGATGCCCAGAAAGACAGGGAGAATTGCAGGCTGATCAAGGTGTGCTGTACCTAGAGTTCCCCAGGGCATGGCCAAAAAAAAAAAATAGGTAGGCTATACTTGAAACTTGGACCCGTGAGTAACGTGAGGTTCTGTCACATCCAGTAAAAATCTACCAACTGTTCATTAAAAAAAAAAAAAAAAAAAGAGTATCTTTAAGCATAGTAACTGGTCTGTGGTTTCGTTTCAGGCAACCTAGCACGTCAAAGATAGAGAAAAACACCAAGTACCTAAAATACCTCAAGCTGTTTACCATCTTAACTTCCCTGGTCACCACCTTCTCCTATCACTCTGAAGTCTGGAGATGGAGATTCTACTATTCATGCGAGTCATCTTGGAACGTGAACCCAAGATCAGCCTGTACTGGGGGTGTGTGACCACCTCCCTAACGTCACCCCAGGAGGAGCCCAGTGCCTCTCAGCCGGCAGACAGGAAAGCAGACTGGAGAGGACCCCTGAGAGCAGACAGCAGGAGTAAAGAAGGCAGCTGGGGAGCTCCCGCTGTGGCACAGTGGGCTAAGGATCTGGCGTTGCAGCAGCTGTGTTGTAGCTTGTAGCATGGGCTCAAATTCGATCCTTGGAACTTCCATATGTTGTGGGTGTGGCCAAAAAATAATAATTATAATAAAGTGGCTAGAGCCAGCCAAATGCCACCACTACCAAGTTTCATACCGCAGGGTCTCCTTCCTGACCTACGACCTTCCCCCCTGTTGCTGAGGACTCCTCTTCTGGGAACAGTATTTACAGGGAAAACCCTGTGCACACGTCAGACCCGAGCCGGCTGTCACGGCATGCCAGATGGGAAG
The DNA here is from genome assembly GCA_004024745.2 of Catagonus wagneri. Lineage (NCBI taxonomy): Eukaryota > Metazoa > Chordata > Mammalia > Artiodactyla > Tayassuidae > Catagonus > Catagonus wagneri. Next base: position 5,856,325 of record PVHT021183553.1, read on the forward strand.
CTGCAGAGCTTGAGGTCAGGGCTTCTACCAGGGTCCGACAGAGCAAAGAGCATTCTGGGTGTTCCCGGAGCCCCACCCCACACTGTGTCCTTATAAGTGGCTGGGAGGGTTTGGGATGCGGAGGCTGGGATGTGTTAGATGTGAGTTAAAAGCAAGAAGCATCCCCAGAGGAATGAGCAGGGAGCGGGGTGCCAAAGGCCAGCATGGGGAGCTGACTCTAAAAGAGAAGGTGACACAGAGAAGGAGACTGCGGCAGGTCAGGAGGTCCAGGAGCCTTCGTTCCCCCCGACCCTGAATCCCCGTTTCCGTTTCCCGTATATCCAGTGGGGACGACTGTAATACCTGCCTCCCTCCTGACCTCAGGAGGCTGCGGGGCAAAGACTCGGCGCCTTACTGTGCGCGAAGACGGGCGACGGAGCGCTTTACGGATGCTGTTCTTGGCACTGCTGTCACCATTTTTAAGGAAGAGCAGACTTGGGGAGGAGAACCTAGAGCTCCCGAGGGCCTGGGCAGTCGAACGAGTTGAGCCACGCTTCCCAGTCTACTCCCCAGCGGGTAACCTAAGGACGGGGGGCCTCTGGCTGAGGGCGAGTGACTGTTCTGGGTCTAGAAAGAGGAACTGGAAAAACCCATTAGGCTGGGAGGTGTTTTGGAGAAATACGTTTCCAAAAACGTCCCCAAACTGTGCTCCACTAAGCTAGCACCAAGGAGGACCTGGCGGTGAAATCAGCATGGGAACAGGCTGCCTCCCCCAGGCCTTCTCTGAGACCTTAGCAATGAATGTCCAGTGAGGATACGGGGTGCAGGACGTGCCACATTTATTTCACAACAGAACCCCTTTCCCACAGAGCATCTATCAAAGGGTTTCATGAAACATACTTTGGGAATTAAACCCTCCAGTTGGGTATAATGTTATATGGGCACATGGATCATGAAAACGGAAACAAGAGTACTTTGTGAACATTCAAGCAAGGGCAGGCAGCTGCTGGACATGTTGGGAAAAGGAGAATCCATTTTTTTAACCATGGTTCTGAAATAGCAGCACATTTTCTCTGAACCACCCTAATGCCAGCCTCTCAAGAGCCACCAGCTATGCAATCCCACATTCCATCGTCACATACATTGAATCCACTTTTATTTTTTGTTCTAAACTGTGCTTTTTCTCTCAGTCCAGGACCTCCGCCTTTTCTTTAAAACAAACAAACAAAAAAACCAGCAAAACACCACCACACGCACACATACACACACACTACCCTACAACCAGGTGAAAATCCCCGGCGATTAGTCTGTAACAAATATTGACACAAGGGGGGAAAAGGCATGTTGAAATGTATTAGAATCAGAACCTGTACAAAAAAAAAAAAATTTAAAATATAACCTGAAACCGTTCAAGTTCAGAAAGGCTAGTCAAGTCCTTTTCTCTTGCCAGGAGAACGCCATCAGCCGAGGGCTCCGGGTCACCGGCCAGGGAGGGTGGGAAGAAGGAAACAGAAGCAGCAACAGATCCTTCACCAGAGAGGGGCCTCGACAGCGCCACCCCCGCCACGGGCGCAGCCGGGTAGGATGGAAGATCCTGGGAGAGCGAGTGCTGGCAGACAGGTCCAGTGGGCAGCCGGGGCCTTCATGCCAAAACCAGTCTGAGCAGTCAGAGCCAGCAGGAAGAGCGGCCAGGAGAGAACACCGAGCCAGAAGAAGCTTCTGCCATGTGCCACGCCCACGGCACCCTCCACCGTGCTCAGATACCAGAGGTTAGTCAGCCCGGGGCTCCCAACTAGTGAGAGACTGGAGCTGGGCTTAAGAGGCTGAAAACCCGCAGGTTTAGTAAACACAGCCCAGCATCACATCCCTCCATGGCCTGATCGGAGCTGCTGACAAAGGATAAGGCAGGAGAGGGAAAACGAAGCGTTCTGCTACCTGGCTAGAGAGCGCCTGCACCTGCGTGGGAAATGTGGTACACGGGGCTGGAGAAGGCACGCCCCCCTCACGCACAGAGGGGCCTCCTTCGCAGTCGTCCCCGTGGGCCAGCAAAGCTGCTTCCAGCGTATGAGCAGCCCGACAAAACGACATGAACCCAAAGAAAAACTGGGAGAGAGACAAGCCCTTAGACAGAAACAAGAACCTCCTGGAGGGGAGCTGGGCAGTGTCTGGCCCTGTTGGGATGGCATCCGTGGAGCCCCTGAGTCTGAAGGGAGCAGCTGGGGAAGGAGGAGTTGGAGGGGAGCTGACGGTTCTTCTGGAACAGTACCAACGTGGGGGAGGCGCTGGTGAGGGGACGGGCAGGTCTGGAACTCACGGAAGGTAGAGAGGGGAGGAAACAGGCCCTCGGCGTCCCCTCGCCACCTGACCCAGGCCTGGTGAGTGCCAGCTGCCCCCGCCGGCCCTAGTGGCGGCTGGAGACCAGACCTTTCACTTTGGACATCTTCTTGGTGGGCTGCCTCTGCTCGGCGTGCGGGGGGCACTCTCGTTCCGCCAGCTGCTGCTCCATCTCCTGAGCGGAGGAGGACGCCGTAGCTTTGAGTGTCTTCTTGATGTTGGTAACCTGGAGAGAGACACAGATCGGTGTGCTCAGCTTGGTAAGACCAGAAACCCATCATAACTCGCTCTCGCTATAACGGGGGCCACTCGGGGAAGAAGCCAGACTCCCCTGAAAGAAAATCTGAGACTATCTTCAGAAACCTAGATGAGGAGAAATAAGCAGGGGCTACTTACGGAAGACTCATGGAAATGGGTCCAGCAAAGAAAGTGGAATTAATGCTTTCTTGGTTGAAAACTAGGAATAAGCCAAGGTGTTGTGCTTAAATACCTCTTCCAGGTATGCTGGAACAGAAACTATTTAGTTTTGTTATTTCTGTGAAAGGCTAAAAGGAGAGAATACTCCTAGGCAGGTTTGTGATAGGGCTGACTTCATTAAGAGGGAAGGCTCTTACAGCTAATACTCACTGGAAGACAGCTGCTCTCATAAGATTTTTGGGGAAAAAAACACCTAGTTCTTCCCTCTGAGAACAGAGGGACAAAGAAAAAAATCGGAGTTCCCGTCACGGCTCAGTGGTTAACGAACCCGACTAGCATCCATGAGGATGCAGGTTCAATCCCTAGCCTCGCTCAGTGGGTTAAGGATCGGCGTTGCTGTGAGCTGTGGTGGAGGTCACAGACGAAGCTGGGATCTGTCATTGCTGTGGCTGTGGCATAAGCCGGCGGCTATAGCTCTGAATGGACCCCTAGCCAGGGAACCTCCATATGCTGTGGGTGCGACCCTAAAAGACAAAAAGGAAAAAAAAAGAAAAAAAATCAACTCAGTTGAAAAAATGACAAATAGGACAGGAGTTCCCATTGTGGCTCAGCAGATTTAGGACCCAACATAATCTCCATGAGGATATGGGTTTGATCCTTGGCCTTGCTCAGTGGGTTAAGGACCCAACACTGACATAAGCTACAGCATAGGTCGTGGATGTAGCTCTGATCAAGTGTTGCTGTGGCTGTGGTGTAGGCTCCAGCTACAGTTCTGATTCAACCCTGGCCCAGGAAATTCCCTATGCCACAGGCATGTGTGGCTGTAAAAAGAAGGAAAAGAAAAGAAAAAAAAGGGGGACAGAATTACAGCTTTATTCAAGGAAGATTCGTTTTCTTTTCAGGTCAACAAATATTTGGTGAGCGCCTTCTACATGCCTGGGGGACCATCAGCACCCTACATGTAGTGGCCCAGATCATGCGTCTGTGAATAGAAAGCCTGATGACGCTCTGGGCTTTGACCATGCTCCCACCCTGCTCATACTTGTCTCTTCCAGATTTCCTACAAGATTATTAAGTTAGTAGTAACTGGTCGTTTCCTCCAATTCCTTTTTTCAAACTTGATCAAATCTTTACTGCCACCTGGTGGCAGCATCAGGGGCAGCCGTAACTGAGTTTTCCAAGAGTGGGCCCCTGAGAGCAAATCCAAGGGCTCTCTCTTCTTTAATAACCACAATTTAAGAAGCCCGGCTGGGAGTTCCCGTCATGGCTCAGTGGTTAACAAACCCGACTAGGAACCATGAGGTTGTGGGTTCGATCCCTGGCCTTGCTCAGTGGGTTAAGGATTATGGCATTGCCGTGAGCTGTGGTGTAGGTTCCGGATGCGGCTTGGATCCAGCATTGCTGTGGCGTAGGCCAGCGGCTATAGCTCTTATTAGACCCCTAGCCTGGGAACCTCCATATGCAGAAAAGGCAAAAAGACAAAAAAAAAAAAAAAAAAAAGCCCCACTGTGTCTCAACATAAGCCAGTGCCTTCTTTCATCAGGTGCCATTTATTGTGGAAATAAACTTGACCCAATCAAAATTATAGAACTAATAGCATTCATGTTTGCAAACAATCATAATCCAAGCCCACCGCCCACCACACGGTGAGCCAGTCCAGGCACGATGGGCAGCCAGTGGTGGTCAGGCCGCTCCTGGGCTACCCGCCAGATTAAAGGCAGTCTGCCTCTCACACAGCCTATCCCAGGTCAGGTGGGCGTGTTTTGCCTCCAAGCCTCATTTGTTTCCTGGGTTAGATTTACAGGGAAGAAACAGCGAAGAGGAGAGCGAGGTCAGCCCTTCCTACTTTGCTCAGACATCAATCCCACTCAGAGAAGAGACCACAATATTCAAGAGGGGGATTACAAAGCTTACTAGAGAAGCAGCGGGCTTACTTTCCTAATTTTATCTGTCTTGAGCTAATGCTAATTAAATATAGTTCACACGTCTTTGGCTAGAAGTAGGGTTAAAATTAACAGTGCATGGAACATTCACAGAGTGAAGTATGCATATGTATAAAAGAGTGTGTGTGTGGATCTGAAATAAATTCACTCTAGTTCATGAAAAGCGGAGTTCAGCAGTCCACTGACACACTTACACACTTACAGAGTGAAATATGTAACAATCATTTGAGCACTTATTATGTGTTAGGCATGGGACAATGAGTTGATGCCACAAAGACTAGGTTTTATTTTCAATAAGACACAGGTTATTTTTAAGGAGTACACGCCACAGCATAGGGGAAAACTTCAAATTTCACCAGTTCCCCTTTTGAAAGGCACAACTCCTTATTTCTTATGTTCATTAGCTGTAACTCTGGGTCCCCTTCTGTCACACTCTTGGACACCTAACTTATAAAATTCATTAAGTACCTTAACGCTTCAAGCTCCATTATGCTAGAAAAGGATTTTCAATGCTAAAATTCTGATCTTGACTTGTGGTTGCCAAAGGGGAGGGGGAGGGAGTGGGATGGACTGGGAGTCTGGGGTTAACGGATGCAAACCATTGCCTTTGGAGTAGACAAGCAATGAGATCCTGCTGGACAGCACAGGGAACTATATCTAGTCACTTGTGATGGAGCATGATGGAGGATAATGTGAGCAAAAGAATATATATATCTATGTATGACTGGGTCACTTTGCTGTACAGTAGAAACTGACAGAACACAGTAAATTAACTGTAATGGAAAAAGGAAAATCATAAAATAAATAAAATAAAAATAAAATAAAATTCTAATCTTAAGGGTGCCAAATTAGGAGATGGCTTCACAGGTGTCCAGGCTACAGGCCCACAAACGCCCGCTCACTCAAAGCCTGGTGCCTGCGTCTCTCCTGGAGGCTAAAAGTGTCCTGAACAGCCAGGCGTCTACCACCACAAACACACACTTTCATCTTCACTTGCATTTCATCCACTGAATTCTGTCCCTTTCTCCCGTTTTTAGCATGAGACATATGCATTTTAAAAAATTACAACATAAACTTAGTGCAGAGAAGGAGAAAACAAATGTGGGCACCCCCCCACGCACAGCCGAAGCAGAGCAGGACCAGGGCCCTGGGCCCCGCACGACCCCGTGCAAGTGCGCCCCTCCCTCCACCCCGCCTGGTAACCACCATCTTCAAGACTCATCCCCGACTCGCTGCTTCTGCTCCACAGCTGCAGAGCGCATGAGTGCTGAGGAATGACAACATCCTCTGCCTTCCGAGCCAGCGACCAGCAATCAGGAGGGAGACGGAGGGCGGGGAGAGCTACCCACCGCCACCCCGACACCCGACCCAGCGGCTGTGTGTGTCGGCTGCATCCACACCAAGGTTCGCAAGGCAGAGGAACAAACGGGGACACCCTCGAGCGGGGCCGGACGCCCCCGTCCTTACCTCTGCCTCTACCTGCTGCTGAGTCCGGCTGTGGTTCTCCTTGCACTGGTTGGCTCTCAGAACTTGCTGCTCGATGCCCAGCAGGACCGCTTCACAGCCATCACACCTATAAAGGAGACCGTCAGCCCTGAGCCGCGGAAAGGCCTGGGGGCTCTCCTCTGGCCTCCCCAGTCTCCCTCCCCGACTCCTTAGAGACTTCCTGTAACACTCCGTCTGCCAGGGCTCTTGCTCCCTCAAGCCTTCGGAAAGACGGGCGTTTCTGAATGCGTAACACGGGGCCTGTGGAAACAAACACGGGGCATGCCGAGTGGTTTCTCAGAACACAGTTCTCATTGCCAACCTGGGCATCCCTGGGGAGGCGTGACAGGACGTGCAATTAAAACGACCAGGAGACACTTCACAGGGGCACTAATGATTAGTTAGTTTTCTCAACAGAAAACATGATTTCCCAACATCCTATTTTGGAGATTGCCCTTCTTCTCAGAAGTGTGTTACTTCCTGACTGCCATTCCCTCCTCAGTTCATTTTCCCCACCTTTTATTTTGAAAACTCTATAAAACCTACAAAAAAAACTGAAAGAATAGTACAATCAATACCCATATAACCTCCACTTTAGAGTCAAGAGTTGTGAACATTTTGCCGTATTTTTTTGCGGTGCCGTTCCACAGGCCAACTTTGTTTCAAATCTAACTCCAACGCCTAAAGACAGTGGTGAAAATTTGTCCTGGTAAACATCCAGGGCAGGGGTGAGGATGGAAGCCAGATGCGAGGGGAGAACTGTGCCAGTCGTCTCAGAAACGGAAGGAGACAGCCAACTTGGGTAAGACTGGAAGCCCAGACTACATACGACAGGCCCTTTCCATGTTAGGGGTATTTTCTAAGTTCATTGCCCGTGATTCCGACTTAACAGCTTTACAATCTTTTGAAAGCTCCTGCTTGTGTCGGATGCTGTAAAAGGGCGGTGTCTGGAGTCACACTTCGGACAGAACCGGGGGTGAAGGGTGGGGAGCACACGCCCTGTGGTCCAAGAGTAGCTGAAGCGAGGGACCCTCAGGGGTCTTTGGACGCATGGAGGGTCGAAGCTGGGCCGTACACCCCGGGATATATGTTCTCGAGGCTAAGCCAGAGAGTCAGATGTTTCAAGAAAACCATTTCCCTGCCCCTCTGCACAAGGTCTGCCTGCCCTGCTGCTGCATGACCTCCAAAGGCCACGCACCCGCCCGGAAACCTACTCTCCTCACCTCCAATTAGACTCTAACCCTGGGCCTCCTGCACCCACTCGGCTAAAAGCCCTTCCCCAACTAAGCCCATCTGGCTTTCTAATCCCCAAATCATTTGAATAACTCCACGACAGATCCTTGTAGAATGTGCTACAGCTACACCGCATTCCATTAAAACAGAGTACACACAGGAGTTCCCGCTGTGACGTACTGGAGACGAATCCGAACAGTATCCATGAGGACACGGGTTCAATCCCTGGCCTCGCTCAGTGGGTCGGGGATCTGGTGTTACCATGAGCTGCGGTGTAGGTCACAGACGTGGCTTGGATCCCGTGTTGCTGTGTGTGGCTGTGGCACAGGCCGGCAGCTGCAGCCCCAAGTCGACCCCTAGCCTGGAACCTCCATATGCTGTGGGTGTGGCCCTAAAAAGCAAAAAATAAAATAAAATAGAGTACATGCTAATGTCCCACTTCTTTTTATTCATTTTAGAACACAGGTATCAAATATTCTGTGTGTGAGTCTGTGTTGATACCCTTCACGCTGTTTTACAAACACTGGCCCAGTGTTACCAATGCCGAACATGGGTTCTCTTATCCCAAGAATCTGACCAACACCAACTTCCTGAACTTAAACTCTGAGGGTAAGTTTGCAAAGCACAGAATCACTGTCACACGGTGAGGCTTCAGAGATTCCACCTGCCAACCCTGGGCGTTTTACAGCCTCCTAAAGAGCCCCCAACTGCAGAGGACAAGGGCTATTTTACAACCAAGACACTAGGAAGCCTGAAATGATTCCTGCTGTCACACAGCTGCAGTCACAAAGGCAGCCCAAATCTCCGGCTTGCTGTCCCAAGGCCCCGTCTCCTAGGCAGCTGCAGGTGGTAACTGAGGACCACGTTCCCCCAAACAGAGGCTCTTCCCCTAAAAAAGGGGCACCTCCTCGCTGAGCCTCACCATTCATGCAAGGTCTTGACAATATTGTTAATGTCTTTTTTTCGGATGTCACGGCCAATGCAGAAATCCACTTCCAGCAGCTGGTTTCGCTGGTCCAGCTTGCCCTGGATGATATCAGTGTAGACAGCCTCGATGATGAGGTCTTCCAGTTCCCGGAGGTTCCGCATCTCCAGGTCCTTCAGCAGCACGGAGTAGGGGATACACTGCAGATAAGGCCATGTGACACTTACCAAAACCGTTGGCAAACATGAAAAAAAATGCAAGTATTACCCAGATAACCAACAGCTGCCTCAGAGCTCTGGGAAATGCGGTCTAGTGGTAACTACTAACATCTACGGCAACAAAGGATGGATAAATGAGCAGAGACACGTGTGGGATCCAACAAGACCCACCGCAACTAGGAAAGTGCTCTCCTCCATTCTCAGCCTCCTGGACTGTGCCCAACTCCCAGCTTGCATGCTCTGAAGCATACTCTTAGAGATCCCAAGGACTCTTCCCAAGGAGAAAGGGAAATAATCAGTATATGGCACTCTGCTGCCTTCTGAGAGCTTGCAGAATTTGCCAGATCATCCCAAAACTGCAAACAATTTCAGGCACCAGGGACACTGGCTGCTTGCCCAGCAGAGCACAATTTTAAAAACTTAGAGGCAGGAGTTCCCATTGTGGCTCAGCGGTTAACGAACCCGATTAGTATCCATGAGGATGCAGGTTGGATTCCTGGCCTTGCCCAGTGGGTTAAGGACCCAGTGTCGCGGTGAGCTGTGGTATAGGTCGCAGGCGTGGCCTGGATCCCGTGTGGCTGTGTCTGTGGTGTGGGATGGCGGCTTCAGCTCCAATTCAACCCCTAGACTGGGAACCTCCATGTGCCTTGGGTACGGCCCCTAAAAAAAAATAAAAATAAAAAAATAATAAAAAACTTAAGAGGCTAACACATCCACCTACAGGTGGCTAGCAGGTACTGCCCACTCAGAGGTCACCCTGAAACTGACACTTCTTTTCTGTCTCCTACAACCAATGTCATTTCCCTAACAGAAGACTGTATTGGGCTGCAGCAACTATCTGCACGACTCCAAGACAACCAGATATCTAAATATTCACTTTTCTGCAATCCTCTGACCTAACACTATTAGTTTGAAAATTAACACAGCAATCAAGTCTGCAGGAACAGACAGGAGGAAGATGTACACAGAGAAGGGAGCAAACATACCTAGAGGGATTTTCTGTGACTAAAGTTCTGGAATCCTGTGGTGGCACATGGCCCTACAATGACAGACTGCAGAAAGGAGGGGGAAAGTCTCTCCTACTCTTTGCTACACTTGAGAAATCCATGATCGGGACCAAAAAAATTTCAGGTCCTCCTTTCCTAACAAAACAGGCCTCCCACCTAAAATGCTAAGAATCAGAAATTTGTGATTAGAGCAGGTAAAATGATTTCAGCGACTGAAATGGCAATCCAAGAACCCATATACACCTCTCAGGCTCAATCACAGAGAGGAAAAGCAAAAAGCAAACTTTTTCAAGGTATAGCCCCACAAAAACTTAAGACACTTAGGCTGGGATGGGGCAGAAAGCCAAAATCAATTAGAAATTAATCAAACCTGGCTCTTCTTTGTTAATGGCTATGAGCGGCTAGCTGCACGTCTTCTAAATTGAGTAGGGCAAAGAACTCAGACATGGTGGAGCAGTATCTTACAGAAGGCTAGGGTCAGAATGAGCATTATAAGGCAAAATTTCCAATTAGCATAATTAATCTTAAAAATCCCCAGAGGAAGGCAGCAGATTAAAAATCTACCTTGGAGTTCCCTTCATGGCTCGGTGGTTAACAAACCTGACTAGGATCCATGAGAATTCAGGTTCAACCCCTGGCCTCGCTCAGCGAGTTAAGGATCCGGCATTGCTGTGAGCTGTGATTCAGGTCACAGACTCAGGTCGGATCCCATATGGCTGGGCTGTGGTGTAGGCCGGCAGCTACAGCTCTGATTCTACCCCTAGCCCGGGAACTTCCATATGCCACAGGTGCAGCCCTAAAAAGCAAAAAAAAAAAAAAAAAAAAAAAACTACTTGTCAGTAAGAGCAACACAGCAAGTTTTTCCTCCACCGCTGGCACAGTTCACTATGCACTGAACAACTACTGAAGCGGTTCACTTGCCTTGAGATGCTGTGCTGTCGGAAAAATCCGTATCTTGAAACGGCAACCTCCTTGAAGCATGGCAAAATGCTCACACCACGTGGTGCGCCACAGCATGCCACAACAAAGACCTGCTGATTCACACTCACTTCTGGGCATACTTTTCCTAAATGGAATGGTGACTAACTGTCTACATTCTTTTAACTGTTATCTTTTTCTCTCTTATCCTTTGCCAGCTACACATTTATGATGCAACTCTTCTGTGTGTAGCCAGGAGTTCCCATAGGGACGCCAACGAGACACCTGGCTCGAGGTGAGGAGGGAGACAGGAAAGGGCTCGGGCCGTACCTTCATCCTCGATGCCAAGCTCACGATGGTAAGGTGTTTCAGCTTGTTCTGCTGAGCTGTGCTCAGTTCTGGCAGGCTCTCCTTGTTGGCTGCTCAGTCCCACCCACCAAAAAATCAAGACACAAAATAAAATTAGGATTTCTTTATGGAATAAGCGCACCAGTCTCCCACATCAAACCGACTACTGTATCACTGCAGGACTGCATTTATTCGCTAAGTAAATATTCCATGCTCCAGGTTTCCCTTTCTTCTCTGAAAGACCACATGCTTCCAAAGAAGAAAAAAACTGAATCTCTACACACAAGAAGCTTAGTCTCTCCTGAGGAGCCAGGCATGAATGCACAAAATGATACGACAATTATCCTGATGGAATACTATCTGTGCCCTCTGTGGCAGTCAATCAAGTTTAACACGTCTTCGCTGAGCATCTGTTATAAGCAACGCACCGTCTTAAACAATTCAAGTGGAATCAAGGATAAAAAAAACGGCCTTGTCAGGGCTGCTGCACTGCACAACTCCAGGAGCACCAACTACCACGCTGAGTTGTGCAACTCAGTGCCCTGACTTGTCCTCAGTCTTACCGTCAGGTGTTTCAACAGCTACAAATGCAAGACAGAACCACCAGAAGAAAGGTACCAACTACCAGAAGACAGTAAGCAGGCGAGAGAGATGGGGAGAGGCGGAAAGGGAGAAAGAGAGAGCGGGAGAGAAAAAGAGAGAGAGTGCAAATGAGCCTAATCACACCGGGAGGTCCAGGAGAGGAAAAGAAAGGAAGGTGGAGTTTGAGATGATCCTTGAAGGATGGGCAACATTAGCAGTAACAATAATGATGACAGCAATGGCAGCAGCTGCAGGTAACGCACGGCAAGGCTTACTCAGTGTAAGTGCACATACAGACCCACACGTACACAGACACATCCAGTCCGTCCTCAAAACAACCCCACAAGACAATTCTAGATGTCTTCAATTCCTTATCCATAATCCTGGATTCCAAAAAGATGACTCCAAACTGACTTTTCTTTCTAGAGCTCAGTGCTGAACTCAGCTGGTGGCAATTCCTGACCTAAATTGGGTTGAGGAATGTCATGGAATATCTTTTTATCCCACTGGTGAATATTCATTTGTTTTGCTGTAAAACTATGAATGTGTTTGGCTACCAGTGACGTCTCTCAAGGGTATTATATAAAAAAGTATATGCACTGGAGTTCCTGTCGTGGCTCAGTGGTCAACAAATCTGACTAGCATCCATGAAGATGCAGGTTCGATCCCTAGCCTTACTCAGAGGCTTAAAGGATCTGGCGTTGCCGTGAGCTGTGGTGTAGGTTGCAGACACAGCTCAGATCCTGTGTTGCCGTGGCTGTCACGCAGGCCAGCAGCTGCAGCTCCAATTCAACGCCTAGCCTGGGAACCTCCATATGCCACAGGTGAGGCCTTAAAAAGACAAAAAAAAAAAGCAAAAGTCAGAAAAGGCTGGCAAGTGGCAAACTGTCCAGTCTGACAACAGCACAGAGTAAGGAGAAGTGACCAGAGAGAAGGAAAGTGACGAAAAGGGGGAAGTCAGGGCTATAGCAGGGAAGACACTGAGTCACACCACAAAATAAACTGCCAGGCCTATCTCACACCACTAAAATAAACTAGGGAAGCCAGATACAAATGGCCTGGATGGAAGGTAAGTTAGTGTTTGGACAGGTGTGCACATCACTTCTGATCTTTAAGACTCTAATTTACAATGGCTCAAAGGACCTACAAGAGAGAACGGGTGAAGTAGACTATGGAATATTAGATTACAGAACATCAAAAATGACTGCGAAGACTTCAAACATGGATAAATGCCTATGATGTAAGTGAAAAAAACAAGATATAAAACTGTACACAGTCTAATTACACCTATCAGAAACCACAAGCACAAGCAGAAAAGTCCAGCACCACAACGCTAACAGTAGTTTAACGGTGGTACAACTAGAAGTGACTTTTTTCCCCTATTTTTCAAACTTTCTTTAATATGGTGATAGTATTTACATAACATTTTAAATGCTTAAATACTTTACAAGTGAGTATTCTGACATTTCACAACACTCCAAGCGTTCCACAAACACTAGTCCCCAAGAATCTCACCTGGAAAATAAACAAGGGGTATATTTACGGATGAGCAGAAACAGAGCCCCCATTTACCACCGGGAAATAAAAGGTGGGAAGCGCAAGTCCCCACGTAAGGCCACCTACGGAGCACAGTAAAATGGGAAGCAGCCGGGTTCAGGTGAAGTCCCCCTTCCCTGTTCCGTATCCCAGACCTCAGCGACCCTCACGAAGGCAACACATCCAAACAAAGCAACGTGGTTAAGAAAAGTCTTTGGAGGGTCTTAACCAACTCACCTATATAATCCGGGTATGTTCCATAGGCAAACAGGTTCAGCAACTGCAAATAAGCAGCATTAGCTCCTTCTGCAAGCTGAGGAGGGAAAAAAAAAACAGTTCGCAGACCTTGCTGTCTACCAATCACTGCAGCTGCGCTCGAGCAGCAGGCAGGTAATCAGGTGCCACAGTTCTGTGCGGCCGTACAAAGCAGAAGGCCGGCTCCACGCTTTAGGACTGCATGTAGACTGAGAACACTGGAGATGATCAGCATAAGGTGTGACGGAAAAGCCCGGCTGAGACAGAAAACCAGGGTCAGCCAGCCTCAAGTAAAAATTTTCATTAAAATGACTTATTCCTCACTAACGCTGGCAGGAAAGAGCCACCCAGAGAAGAAAAATGAGAGATACTGTTCTGCCAGGAACTGCTCTGCTCTGCATGCAGTTACTGCAACTGGGTGTCTCGCTTACAGATATGTACCTATTATCTTCCATTCACCACACTCAGTGAAGCTGAAACAGGAAGCCCAAGTGGTGCACTGTGCACATCACTAATCTTACTATTCAATTTTAACCATCTTTTTTTAAAAAACAAAACTTTTTTTTGGCCCCACCTGTGGCATGTGAAAGTTCTCAGGCCAGAGATGGAACCCGAGCCACAACAGTGACAACACTAGATCCTTAACCTACTGCCACAAAAGAACTTCTTAGCCATCTTTTTAATTTTTTTTTAATTTGTTTTTGTTTTTTGTCTCTTTAGGGCTGCACTCACGGCATATGGAGGTTCCCAGGCTAGGAGTTGAATTGGAGCTGTAGCTGCCAGCCTACACCACAGCTACAGCAATGTGGAATCCAAGCTGTGTCTGCAACCTACACTACAGCTCACGGCAACACCAGATCCTTAACCCACTGAGCGAGGCCAGGGATCGATCCCATGTTCTCATGGATACTAGGTGGGTTCGTTAACCACTGGGCCACGACGAGAACGCCCTTAACCATCTTTTTTAAAAAGATCCCAAAACAGCATCTGCAATTTCAGACCACAGAAAGGCAACTGGCTTATTTCTGGGTCACATATGGAAAAAACAAACTGTGGGAAGACAAAGGTGATTTGCTAAGCACTCCAAGGAGAACTCTGGCATCCTAGACACTGGTCTACCGTCTCAGATGACCAAGAACCTTCTGAGGTCCTCAATCAGAAGTGGAAGAGACTTAGAGTTCTCTTGCAGTACAGCGGTTAAGGATCTGGTGGTGTCACTGCAGCCAGTCAGGTCACTCCTGTCACACAGGCTCGATCCCTGGCTGGGGAACTTCCACATGTCAAAGACACAGCCAAAATAAGGAGTGGAAGAGACCATAAAATCTAGTCCCCACTTTTCAGACAGATGATTACAAAACTACTATAAAATACTATTTCCTCCAGAGCAGACACTCCAAAGTTTCTCCCACTGGCCTATGTCAATAAGATCTTTCTGGCTTTAATTTTTATCCATCTCCTTTTACCCAAACTTCCATATAAAACAACTATTTGGCATATTTATTCTGACTTTTCATGAACCTGAAGGTCATCTCTTCTTTCCCAAGATGATGCACTATCAAGCCATGAAAGACATGGAAGAGATGTAAATGCAATATTACCAAGTGAAAAAAAACAATCTGAAAAGGCTATGCATATATAATTCCAACTACATGACATTCTGGAAAAGTCAAAACTACTAAGAGAGTAAAAAGATCGGTGGTTGCCAGGGATTAGAGGGACGCAAAGGACAAACAAGTAGAACACAGAAGATTTTTAAAGAGTGAAAAACTGTATAATACTGTACTGGCAGATATACACCACCGTACATGTGTCCAGACCCATAAACTGTACAACACCAAGCATGACTCCTAATGTAAACAATGGCACTTGGGCGATAATGACGTGTCATGCTGTTCCACACTGGGAGGGGACACGATAACAGGGCAGGCTAGACATGTTTAAAAGCAGGGGGTATATTAGAAATCTCTGACCTTCCTCTCAACTTTGCTGTGACTCTAAAACTGCCCGAAAAATAAAATCTATTTTAAAAAACACAAGAAAAAGAACTTGGCTTTCTTCAATTTTCCCCACAGGATTCCTTTTCTATCTCTGGTAAATTAAATTCTTACTGAAAGCCTACCGTGCATCAGGCTACATAACAGACTCTAAAGAAACAAGGTGAGCCACAGAGCTTACAGTCCAGCCTGACGTTAAACAAAAATTCGCAATTAGGGAGTTCCCTTCATGGCTCAGTGGTTAACGAATCCAACTAAGAACCGTGAGGTTGTGGGTTCGGTCCCTGGCCTTGCTCAGTGGGTTAAGGATATGGCGTTGCCATGAGCTGTGGTGTAGGTTGCAGACGCGGCTTGGATCCCGCGTTGCTGTGGCTGTGGCGAAGGCCAGCGGCTACAGCTCCTGTTAGACCCCTAGCCTGGGAACCTCCAAGTGCCGCAGGTGCGGCTCTAGATAAAGGCAAAAAGACAAAAAAAAAAAATTCGCAATTAAAAAATAAGTGGGTGTTATTTCCAGCTGCAGCAGGGAGAAGAAATGATGCCACGTCCACACATCTGCAATGGATGATTACAGGGAACCGCGCAAGTTTCCTGATCAAGAGGAATAAGCAAATGAAGAGCGGCAAGTCCAGTAACCTGAAGGCCCACAACTCCTTCTGCTACAACGAGCTGATCCGCAGCAAGGCTGTGGGCACGGAACTGACAGTCAATGGCGAAGGTGTCCTAGGGGTCATGAAGTGAAGACTTGGCAGCAAAAGCCAGCCATCTCCTGTGTGTGGACCACCACCAACAAGAATGCCCAGGGGACCCTCAGCAGCATCATGCACATGATCCATAAGAACAAGTACTGCCCAGATCTGCATGTGGTGGCTACTGGCAGAGCTGGTACCATCCTGGGCAGCCAGAAAGAAGCTGTGATAGTGGAGAGGAAGCTAACCCACCCCACGAAGAGTTCCTCAGCACAACCCCCAAAGTAATAAAGATGTCACTGGATTTTTCAGTCAACACGAGTATCAATCAATAAACACAAAAGTATCCAAAGTGGGAGGCAGAGGTTGGAAAGTACAGGCTGCTTTACATCTTTGTCCCACTTGGTTATTCTTAACCAGAACTTCTCATTTTTAAGGCCCGACAATCAAAAGTGATACCCAAGCTTTTAATAACAACAAGCAAATAAGTAAACAAAGCAAAAAGGACCACTTATCAGCTTTTCATATCATATTTTTACACATTTACTTTAGCACAACACTGCCCTTTTCACAACAATATATTCTTCATTCATGCCCATCTCAACAGCAATCATTTTCTGCCACGTATGTACCCGACCGATCTTCACTGTCTATATTTGCACTGGAGGTTTTTTGTCCCCAAGAAAGACTGAAACTACCCCCGTTAAACATCAGTCCATGCTTACACTCTACTCTTTAAATTTATCCAGTTCCATTGGATTTTCCCGTCTTTCAAATTATCAGCAATCCAGTCTAAATTTACCCCAAATTCAGACTGAAAATATTGAAGGAGCCCAGGACATCACCCTCTCTTCTCCTGCCCCGCAAACTCCCATCCCTCTCTCAACAGGGCACCTCACAGGTCCACAAGGCTTCAGCACTTGGTTTCTCAGAAACCTAGAGAATCACATCACAGGAAGGTTTAGAACAAAGAAGAAAGAGAATTTGTTTGGAAACTGCTCTTACCTCCTGCACATTGGCCAGCTCCAGCAGTTCTCCAAAGACATACACTCCAGGAGCCTCTAAAACTTGGCTTATGAGAGCAGTGAGGGCTGAGCCACTGGTACCTTTGGCGAGTAAAATGAACTGTTCCAGGAGGTTACTTGAGGGTTTCTGTTCACCAGCCATTCTCTGGCCTTGAGGTCTGTCAAAAAAAAGTGTTTCAGTCTTTCTTCCATCTTTGCAAAACATATGCTTGTTTATTGCTAGATCAGACATCAGAACACTTTAATTTTATAGTATTCAAAAAAAAAAAGAAAGAAAAACAGTTCCTGAATCCAGATCTCACTTTGTGAGACAGGTAGGGTTCAACCTGGAGTTAAATAGATTTTGTCCTGGAATTCCCTAGTGGTTCAGTGTGTTAAGGATCCAGCATTGTCAGTGCTGAGACTCGGGTGGCTACTGTGGCGAGGGTTTGATCCCTGGCCCCAGAACTTCTGCATGTAGTGGGCATGGCCAAATAATAGTAAAGAGATTTTGTCCTTACTCTGAGGTTTGAAACTCATTTAGTGAAAGTAACTTCATCACCAGCTTGCCCTATCCCAAAGGCAGCACCTTCCAAGCCGTTAAACCTAACCAAGACCAAATATAGAGTATCGCCACTCGCCTTGTATTTGGAAGTTCCCCGGCCAGGGACTGAATCAGAGCCACAGCTGTAGTAATGTCAGATCCTTTAACCTACTGCACCGGGCCTCAAACCATCGCCCCCACAGTGACCCAAGCCGCTGCAGCTGGATTCTTAAGCTGCTGCTCCACAGTGGGAACTCCTCCACCTCATTTTTAGACTCTAGTTAAAAAGCAGAACAACTTGGCCATACACAGAGGCAGGCATATGTAAGTAAAAGCAATCAGTTACAGCTTCTAGTGTGTCAGTAGAATCCCACCTTCAGCCAGATACAGATACGGTTACACTCATACATGCTGTGTAAGTCCACAAGGAAAAACTTTTTATTTGGCCTCCTAGTGATATGTGACATTTTACCAAACACAATTTCAGAATTTGCAGGAAACCTCAAGAAAACAACAAAAACATTTGAGAAAACAATGAAGACAGAGTACTGCCATCCTGAGGACATTAAGACAGGCAAGTCCTGGAACTGCATAATTTATTTACTACAAGTTGATTGTGTGTGAACACACACACACTGCACACTACTCTACAGGAGTCCTGCATAAGAAAAGATTACTCCTCCAAGAATGATACACACTGAGCAATGTGACAAAATGAAGAAGTATAATCGAGTGAAGAAGAGAATAAATCAAAGAAGGATAGTTTGGTGCAAGAGAAACCAAGTTTTCCTTCAGAGGCAGGCACAAAGAGCGGCAGCCCTTTCA
The DNA here is from genome assembly GCA_004024745.2 of Catagonus wagneri. NCBI lineage: Eukaryota > Metazoa > Chordata > Mammalia > Artiodactyla > Tayassuidae > Catagonus > Catagonus wagneri. The sequence goes on from PVHT021183553.1 coordinate 5,874,558, forward strand.
CAGTACTGCAGAAACAAGTATGCCGTTTCACCCAGGGTTACCTAGTAAGGTCTTGTCAGAATTAGAAAAAAAAAAAAAGTGCTAAAGAGAATAAAGGTTGCTGAGGCAAGGGAAAACTGGAGAGAGAGGGTAGGAGGGAGATGGATGAAGGTGACGGTTAAGAGAGGAGAAACAAGAAGCTCCCTTCCAAGCGGACACGTTTGCAGACACTTAATGACAGTGCCTGGGGATGGAGAAAGGGTAAAAAATGGACAGAAACTTCGGTCCCTCAAACCAAGTCGGCCCAAAAAGCAAAGCCAGTAGCGGCAAAGACGTAAGGAGGCGCTGATAAATGCTTTCTTCTGAAGTGGGAGGGCCCGAGGAGGCGGCTATGAACTCCCCGGGAAGAATTCCCGGCGTGGGGGGCGCTATTTTGATGGACGGCAAAGGGGCAAAGAGGCAGCCTTTGGGGGTGGCGAACCGAGAGCAGCCGCGGTGCAGATGCTGAGAGTCGCGGACTGGGGTGGACTTCAGGGTGGGTGGCGTGTTCCAGGCAGGGCTGTGGGTGCAGGGTGAGGAGCCGCCCGGCGCGCACCCCGGAGCGGGGGCGGGGCGGCGTGGCGGCGGGCTTTTCCCACGGCTGGAGATAAGCCTGACAGCCCACACAAGCCCGGAGCGCAGGGCCCCGCCCTCTCACCGGCCCCTACCTGTCCTCGCCGCCTCTCCGTCCTCTTGGTCGCTGGCGTGGCCTCCCGGCGCCTGCCCGTAGGTTGTCAAGCGTCCATGATCGGCCCGGCGTCCGACGCTTTTCTGTCTCCGCCGACCCGTTGCCCTTACGGCTCCCCCGGAAGCCTCCCGCCGCTGCACTCGAGTTCCGCCCACACTAGGTTCCCCCTGCGGCGTTAGCGGCCCCAGACCTCCCGTGTGGCCCAGACCAGGGAAATGGGGCTATGGCCCAGGACAGGGTGCGGGTCCTGAGGAGAGGAAAGCAGCCCAGGCAGTACTGGAGCCCAAACCATCACCACCCTGGGCCTTAAATCCACCTCTTTGGCCAAGTTTTACCCCTCAGAATCTCCCCATGGTGACTGTGGCTACTGCCAGGATACAGAAACATATTAAGCCTGGTAACAGCCACCGTTTACTGAGCTTTTTTCCATGTGCCAAGTGCTGTACATTGTCTCCTTGAATTCTCATAACTCTATGGCCTGTAATATTGTTCCCATTTTTCGGGTGAGATAACTAAAACTAAAAATCGAAATGCCAGTAAGTGTCGAAGTCAGCTTTGAATCTCGGGCTATCTGAAGCAAAAGAGCGGGTCCTTCACTTCTATTCACAACATATTTTAAAATAAGCAAAGGACGGGTCGAGTCAGGAATGGTTCTGTGACCATGATGATACTCCTTGCATTGCATCTGGTACTTCCCAACTGCCCTGGAAGATGGCTAAGAATATAGAACTGAACACTTAAGCAGGTTCCTTTATAGTATACACCACAGATTTTCAGGTACTGAAGATGAGAAAAAGAGCCTATTTACCTTTCGTGCATTCAGAGTGCAGAAATCAGATTGGTGCAAAGGAGCCTAGCACCACCACCACCCCTTTTTTTCAGCCTCACCTGCAGCATGTGGAATCCCAGGCAGGGACTGAAACTACACCACAGCCACGACCCAAGCTGCTGCGGTGGCAAAGTTGAATCCTTAACTCAATGCGACAAGGGAGAATCCAACTCATTTATTTTTAGAAATTCTTCAGCACATATTATGCCCTAGAAGTTTATATGAAGATAAGACAAAGTTCTTGCCCTCAAAAAGCTTCAATGTGTTAAGTGCTATGAAAGAGAATGACAATAGTTTGGAAGCACGGAAGAGAATGTGTTGGGAAAGAAAAAGCTGGCACCTTACAGGCAAAGGGGGAATAACGGGGGCAAAGTTCCTACGGTGGAGAGCTGGAGGCTCCTGGGAGAGACAGGGCTATGACAGATGGTGCCACAACCACCCCAGATAAGGCTCTCCTGACTTTGCCCTGGGAACAGGTTATTTAAGGCAGGCTTTTGGAGGAAATGAGGCTTGAGCTGAGCCTGGAAGAATGAACAAGCAAATCAGAAAGAGTACAAGCCATGTAAAAGAATTTTTATTTTATCTTAAGGACAATGGGGAGCCATTTCAGGGTTTTAGGCTGTGGAGAGGTCTGAATAATTGCCATTTTGGACACTAGCTGCTATAGGAATGGATTAGATGGGGAGAGAGCTGGAGGATAGGAAACACTTGAGGGGACTGATGAAGTTCAGTTAAGAGACTGTGAGATCTTGAACATGATGAATTCCAGTTAAGAGACTGTGAGATCTTGAACATGATGAATTCCAGTTAAGAGATTGTGAGATCCCGAACAAAGAGGATGGTCCTTGTTAGAGACATTTAGACCATAGAATCTATCAGACCTGGTGATCATCTGAATGCAGGAAAGGAAGCTATTGCCCAGAATTCTGGCTGGGGAGGCCAGAGCTGTCTGGAGGTGGTGTTAAGTGAATAGGGCTGAAGAGAAGGGGCAAATTTGATGGTAGAAGGAGGACAATTAAGTTCTGTTTGAGTTACAAATATTCCAGCTGTGCCTCCACTTCCTCCAGAATAATGTCCAGATGCCAAGGCTACAGTTAAAGCCCATCTCAGTAGCCTGCTTTCCTACCTTCACAGCTTTGTCTTGCTCCACCCTAATTAGAGCCCAAACTCCATGCCTTCCAAGAGGACTTACATCTTCCCTCTGTGACCCCAGGGCCTAGGCTCAAGCTTGCTCTCTTTTTTGCAATGCTCTTCCCTCATAATTGTCTGTCAAAATTCCACCCACCAGGGGGTTCCCTGGTGGTGCTGCCGGTTAGGGGCCCAGTGTTGTCACTGCTGTGGCTTGGGTCACTGCTGTAGCTTGGCTTTGATCTCTGGTCAGGAACTTCTGCATGCTGCAGGCAAGGCCAAAGAAAAAAAAGAAAAAAAAAATCCACCAACTAGATAGGCAAAGATTTCTTATACAATGCAAAAAGCACTAATCATAAAAAGGAAACACTGAACTATGGCACTACATTAAAATTAAGAATTTGTCTTGATCCAAAAACACCAGTACATGACTAAAGAGATAAACCACAGACTTGGAGAAGGTATTTGCAAAGCATGTATCAAAGAACTGCATACCCAGACTACACAAAGGACTACAAATTAATAAGAAGACAATCAGTCCAATTTAGAAACTGGGAGAGAGACTTGAAAAGCAATTCACAAATGAGGACATTCAAATAGCCAATAAACATATGAAAAAGTGCTTGACACCAAAGACAATGTAAATAAAAATTATCAGATATCACATTTAGCCAAAATAGTTAAACTTTTTAACACTGACACCACCCTGTCTTGTCAAGGATAAGAGTCAACTAGAACTCTCTTACATTGCTAGTGAAGGCGAAAACTGCTACAAAAACTTTAGAAAACTGGCAATATCTGCTATTGCTGATCATACGCCTTCCACGCAAGCCCTCTTTTAGACGTAAGGGCAGGGGTCCACAAAAAGAAACAAATAAGAATGTTGGAATTCCTGTCGTGGCGCAGTGGTTAACGAATCCGACCAGGAACCATGAGGTTCCAGGTTCGATCCCTGGCCTCCCTCAGTGAGTTAAGGAGCCGGCGTTGCCATGGGCTGTGGTGTAGGTTGCAGACGCGGCTCGGATCCCATGTTGCTGTGGCAGTTGCATAGGCTGATGGCTACAGCTCCTGTTAGACCCCTAGCCTGGGAACCTCCATATGCCGCAAGTGCAACCCTAGAAAAGGTAAAAAGACAAAAAAAAAAAAAAAATTCACTGCAGCTTTGCTAATAAAAGCCAAAAATTGGTAACTGAACATCTAAACACCCATGAACAGCAGAGTAGATAAATAATGCTACATACATACAATGGACTACTATTCAGCAATTTGTTAAAAACAAACTATGACCACATACAACATGGATGAATCTCACAAAAACATCGATGAATGAAAAAAGTTGGACTCAAACTGTATGATTACATTTAAATGAAATTCAAGAACAGACAAAGTGATCTGTCAGAAAAGACGTAGATGAGAGGATGAAGTATTGACTGAGAAGGAACACAAAAAATGCACTCTATCCTGATTTGGGGGTGGTGGTAATACATATGCACGTGGAAAAAACTGTTCTCTTGCTGTATATGTTATATCTAATGAACAAAAAAATTTACAGATAAAAAAATTTAACATAGAAAAAATTCCTATCCCTGCCACCTCCTCTATCAAGTTTTGCCACTGGGGCCTCTAGAGCATTCTAACGTCCTTTCTTTTGCGCATTTATCACCGTCTGTCTTGAATTTCAGAGGAGTCCATTTCCCTAAGTAGATGGTTATCTTCCGGTAGCAGTGACCATGCCTTTCACTTTCTACCGACGGTGAGCCTGGCCAATAACGAAAACTGAAAAGCTGTTTGTTAAATTACATGGAAGGAAAAATTGGATGAGTTCCCAGGTGGGTAAAAGGGAGACAGGAAGAGGGAGGTAGGAAAAGAGACAGCAGATCTCCAAGGAAACCTTACTTACACTACAATTTTACCCAGTTTCTGAAATCACATGAAATGTCACCTTGCGTAACAAAGACTAAATAAAACACCAGGTCTTACTTGGACTGGGGATAAACAAACGTTACACTCCTTCACTTGTAGGAAATCCACCAAATAAATGCTTACCTAAGATCAACTGAAGAAAAACACACTTGTAGGAAATCCACCAAATAAATGCTTACCTAAGATCAACTGAAGAAAAACACACTTGTAGGAAATCCACCAAATAAATGCTTACCAAAGATCGACTGAAGAAAAACACACAACGTAAAAGTTGTGAGTTCTGTTTATTGCAGGCAGGGGTGAGATGGGTTGTGGGGACTTACTGAGGACTATAGACTGGGAGACAGTCTCTCGTGTAACTTTGAGGAACTGCTCCAAAGAGATATGGGAGGAACCAGGATACACAGTTTTTGCCGAAAAAAATGAACAAACAAGTAGTTGAAATCAAAAGAACGCTGCTAATCATAAAAACTAGCTATCTCAGATTAATGATTTTAGTGCTTTTCTATGTATGGGAAGAAGTAAGAGTCTGGGCTCATCGAAATTATTCCTTAGATATGCATCTTACCTATGTAGGGCAAGTATCTTGTTCTCCTCCAAGTAACCTGAATTCACCTCTGAGCCCATCTTCCGGGGTGGCTTCAGTGGCCAATGGCTTGAGAGTGGGCAACATTCACTGTTTACTGAAATGGCAGGCAACGTTTTCTATTCCCACTAACCTCTGGGTGTTTCAACCTGATTGGGAAAACTTCAGCAAGGAGAATATTAAGATAGCCTAGCCATGCTGCTAAAAATATCACCACCCTAGTGTAGAGCAAAGAGCCCAAGCTACAGTAGACTTAGAGCCCAATCCTAACTCTGCCCCAACTTGCTGTAACCCGTGGGCAATCTTTTTGCCTCTTCGGGCCTCGGTTTCCTCATATGTAAAACAACAGGGGCTGGATTAGCAAATTCTCTTAAGCCTCGCAGTATTGACATTCTGAGTACACAATCCACATCTCTCCCAGTCCAACGCAGGAGCACAGCAGACCTCTACAAAACACGTAAAAGGTGCCCCAGGCCAATGAGCAAGCACGATTTCAAAAGGTCATTTTGTTATATTAGCTTTGGTTTAATCAATGTTTTGGGGTTTGCTGTTTTAGGCTTACCATGATTTGCAGGAGATTTCTGAGTTCCATGTAAATACAAGTTGTCTCTCTGTGGGCTGTCATCTTCTTCTGAGGTTGAAGAGGAGCTTCCCAAAGAGTTTCAAGTCTCGGGATTCAGAAACCACCAAGCCTACACGCAGATTTATGAATTTGCGCACACTGCGCCGCACACTGGAATCTAAGTTACAGAGGACTAAAGAGCAGGGAATGCTGGGATTTGCAGTCCCTGGGCTTTTTGTTGCGTGCTGGGATATGTGGTCCCTCGGACGCCCCCTAGAATGCTGGGAAATGTAGTCTCCGCCACATCGCACAGGGCAACCTGCCGTCATCTCAGAGCCCTACTGTGCCCAGCCGCAGGAGCAAGTCCCTGGAGCCTCTGCAGATCTGAAGCCAACCCTCCTCTGAGGCAAACTCTAGGCAACCACACAGAAGGAAAAATTTGTCCTACGGGACTTTCCGGGGTGGGCCCTACCCATTGACGCTCTTCGTCCCCCTGCGAAGCCGCTGAGTGTTTCTATTGGTTGATCGAGATGCCAATCTCCAAGGCGGGCTTTCCATTGGCTTCCGGGCGGGCGCTCCGAGGCTAGAGGGAAGGAGAAGGGATCAGGAGTGGGAGCTGAGGGGAGGGAGAGGCGGGTCCGGGTCTGGTCGCAGACGCTGCTCGCCCGAGGTTTCCAGGCCGGCTCGGTCCTCGGCTCCTGGGCACCATCTGCGAGGCTCCGCCGGGCCAGCGTGGGAGAGCCGCAGGCGGCGGCCGCCGCATCATGTCAGCCAAGGACGAGCGGGCCAAGGAGATCCTGAGGGGCTTCAAACTGTATCCACCCGGGAGCGGGGCGGGGCCGGGAGGACTTGGGAGGCGGCCGCTCTCTGAGGAGACGGGCCGGGGGCGGGGGCTGCGCCAGGTGGGCACCCGAGGACGGGGCGGCGGCAAGGGAGGGGAGGAAAGGCGTCCCGGGTCCCCGGCGGGAGTGGGCGCAGATGGCGCGGAAAGGGGCGTCCGGAGGGAGGGCGGGAGGGAGGGGACATTGACGGGAGCCCCGGGCTTAGAGGCAAGGTGCCCCGGAATTGGGCTGGGAGAGGAGACGGGCGTCGGAAACGGGTCTCGGGGAGGCGTGCTTGGGTCCGAGAAGAGAGGCCGGGCGGGAGCTGCGGCCCGCGGGCAAGGGCCGAGGGGGCGCGGTGGGCTGGCCTCGAAGCCCAGCAGCCTCTTTGGCGGGAAGCCCACCCGGGCAGCAGGGAAAAGTGACTTGGAGCGAGTGACCTTGCGTGGGACAAATGCAAAAGCGGGTTTTGAACTCTCTCGGGTTCTCCCATCCCACCCCCCACCCCACCCCCGCGTCTTGTTTCCACAACTTCTCTTCCTCACTTGCGGCTCCTTCCAGGGCTGGAGAGGAAGGTGGGGCGGGAGAAGTCTGAGATGGACCTCACCTTAACTCTTTCTTGGCCCTTGGAGGCATTGGACGGTCGCTACTTCTCCCTTAGCTCCTCAGTTTTATTTTCCAGCGAAATGAGAACCCTAAATTTGTGTGTGTGAGATGCCGTGCGATGCCTTGAGAGGTGTTGTGGTTTTGCACTGGGACTCCTGGCAAAGGCGTCTGCTCCGTCCAATTTGTGTGGTTAAAGCCTGAGACCTGGTGGAGCTGTCCAGCAATTATTTGATTACGTTGGGAACACCGTAGGATTTAGTAGGATATAGAAATCACTGCCTCAGGCCTGTTGTGGTGCAGCGGGTGCCACCGTTTCTCCTCACTGTAGTCAAGCTTGGTGTTTTAATGGAGTGTTAATCTGTGACCATATGATGCAGATGAAAAAAAAATGCAATCTTGTCCATTCCAATTTTACATTTTCCTGCTGACCTTAACCTCTTCTCACGTCCTATACCTACAATATGAACATTCTTAAATTCCTCTCTCAGTGAAGATGTAGTTGTCATTTTAGGGCTCCTCCCTGGAGGTTTAGTCAAGCCCTGTTCTCTGAGCTGCCTGTATGTTTTCACAATGCCTGTTTCACCCCTGCAAATTTTAATTGCTTTGTCATAATCAAAAACCAAGTATATATTTTAGAACACAACAGCAAAAAAGTTACAGGAAGTTTTGGATGTACAAATGAAAATTTTCAAATAGAAGCTGTCTTGCCCTAGGCAATATCACCTTTGCATACTGCCATTCATGATAAACTTCCAGCAGTTTTATGCAGTGAAGTTTAGTAACAGCCTCTTTTGTATGTCCATATACCTTTCCATATTTCTCTTCACAGTAGCACCAAAAGTAGATAGGAATGGCTGAAGTATTAGAAAAGCTATGACATGGACTTTATTTTTCCCTTAATTTATTTTGTTACTTAACATTTATGCTGTGGACAGTAAACTAGACACTATGGAGGATTGAGAGATTTTAGAAACAGTGTTTTTGTCTGATTGGAGTTAACATTTTGCTCAAAATTAAAAAAGGGGTCTTTTTAATGGCTTTTGAACAAAGCAAAAGAGAAAGTTTGAGCTTCTCACTTTCAGTCTTTGCTCTTAAGCCTTGTTCAGAAGGAAAGAAGCTAAGGGAAAAGTTCCCTGGTGACCTAGCAGGTTAAGGATCTGGCATTTTCACTGCTGTCGTTCAGGTCAGAACTGTGGTGCAGGTTTGTGGTTCAGGTCAGAACTATGGTTTGGGTTTGATCACTGGCCTTGGAACTTCCACATGCCATGCACATGGGCAGAAAGAGAGAGAGGGAAGGAAAGAGAGAAAGAAAAAGAAAAGGAAAGAAAGGAAAAGAGAAGGAAGAAGGAAAGAAAGAAAAGGAAAGAAAAAGAAAAGGAAGGAAAGAGAAAGAAAGAAAGAAAGAAAGGAGGAAGGAAGGGAAAACAAAGGGGCTAAGGGACAAATACGGGGAAAATGTAGAAAGCAGAACCTGTACCATCCACTAGAAAGGAAGATAATTAACCAATTAAGTCATGACTTCAATGCTTTCAGGGAAATTTTGACAAGGGCTGATGAAATCACAAGGGAAGCAGCCAACAAAAAATGTTAGCACAGGAGCAATGGAATGCTCATCCTCCCATAGCCTTCATTGGCATCTGAATTAAGAGCGAAAAGGAAAAGGGTTCTAGAATTTGTTGCTATCTTCAGGAAAAGATAAAATTAATGTTTTAGTAAGAAACTACCTGACTGTTGTCCACCTTTTCTTGGATAAATTGTCTTTCTGAACTTTCAGAGTATCTTTTTTCTGTAAGAAGAGTTTTTACCATAAAAAGAAATCTCCATTATATTTTTCTAACAACAATGTTGACAGTACTTGTTTTCCACATTGACTATGTTGTTCTTTTTTATTTTTGCTGATTTGACCAATAGATGATATCTTGTTTTAATTTGTACTTTCCTGATACCTAGATCCCTCAAGAGGTAATATAGGGTAGTGATTAAGGCTGTACTGGTCTATAGAGCTGTACTGTCTGCATTGGAATTCCAGTCCTGCACACTCGGTGTGTGTCCCTTATGTTGCCATAATTTCCTCATCTGTAAAAAGGGATTAAAATAGTACCTTATCTCCTAGAGTTGTTGTGAGGATTAAATAAGTTGACATCTAAAGCATTTAGCAAAGCACCTGATACCTAGTGAGCATTATGTATTATCTGCCATTGTTTTTGTTATTAGAGAAGTCACAAAATCTTCTGTTTGGCCATACCTCTTTCTTCTGTGAATTGCTTGTTGATTTTGTTTTTGCCCATTTTACTACTGAATTGTTTATTTTTCTTACTGTTTTGTAGGTGTTCTTTATTATAATATCTATCCTTTGCCTGTATGTATATTGCAAATGTTTTCTCTCAGTGTATTGCTTGCCTGTTTTTTGTTGAACACTTGCCTGTTTGTTGAAATTATCACTTCAAATTCATTGATATTTTTCATGCTGCTTCTGCATTTCGTATTTTGTTTAAGAAGACACAATACCTTATCTTGAGGTTAATTAAATATCCTATGTTTTTTTCCTCTTCTTAATGTTTAGCTCTTTAATCCACTTGGAATATATTTACATGTATGATGTGCAGTAGAAATCTAACTTCCTTTGCTGTTTGGATAGCTAGTTGCCCCAGAACTATTTATGAAGTAGTCCTTTCCACACTGTTTTGAAGTGCCGTGTGCCATCTTTGTCATATACTAGATCTCCATAACACATGGTTTTATTTCTGGAATATTTCTGTTCATTGATCCATTTATTTCTTCCCATTCCTTCCCTGAACACATTGGTTTTATTATTATAGTTTTATAGTATGATTTAATGTAGTTTACAATAGGATTGATTTATCGTGAACAGAGTTATGCGTTTGAAGTCATATTTTAAGTTCCTTATAAGTATTTGTATCCCCTTTATGCAAATAGAACCTTGCTCGTAGGCTCATAATAGATACTCAATAAGTATGACTAACATACTTCATAAGTCAGGGATAGTCTTTATGTCTGAAAGAATTCAGTATAAACTTTTCTATTTCCCGTAGGTTTTTTCAAAAATAAAATATTGGGAGTTCCCACTGTGGCGCAGTGGGGTTGGCGGCATGTTAGGAGCTGGGATTCGGGTTTTATCACTATCCCCAAGCAGTGGGTTAAGGATCTGGTGTTGCCGCAGTTGCAGCTTACGTCATGACTGTGGCTCAGATCTGATCCTTGGCCAGGGAGCTGTATATGGCAAGGGGTCGGCCAAAAAAGAAAAAAAAAATTTTAAGATTTCTTTTTCACATCACCTCCACCTCACCCCCTTTCAGCTCATACACATTAAGTGTCTTGCATTTCTTTCTTGTTTGTTAAAAGTATAACATTTCCTAATTATAAATGAAAGTTGTGGATGAAATATTACCTGGGACTCAAATGTGATTCTCCTGCAAAGTTTTGATTTTGAGAATTTTAAGTAGCTGATACGGAGATTTTGTGTGTGTGTGTGTGTGTGTGAATCCTACATTCCCCATTTCCTTCATTCAACTAAGGTCTGTTGGAGACCTCTGAACAGGGCACTATGCACTTAAAGGACATAAAAATGAGTTGTAGACCCTTCTTTCCAGAAGTCTAACCATCTTTATATCTGTTTAGAAGGGATATTTTCAAAAGTGATGGATTTTAAATGGTATTTAATTTTTCTTTATAAACTTCAGCAGTCTAGCAATGACCTTTGTTAATATATTAATATTACCTTTTAATATAGCTAATGTTAAGTATTGGAATGGAATCATAAGTATTATTTTAAAACTTATTTCACTGAATAAATTTACCGTGTGTGTATAATTTTCGAAGGTAGTTACTCTTCATTACTTTCAGTGATACAGGTTTGTCAAAATCCTCTTATACTAGTTTTCTAGTATAGGCTATAAGGCACTCTTCTGCCTATTCAAATTACTTTTTCCTCAACATAAACCTATAACTTTATTAAATTAATATCAAGAAACTGACACTGCTATAAGAAAGGATTATGCTTTTATTATTTCATTATTTTTAATCTGTTTGGGATTTGCTTTGGTATGTTATGAAGCAGTAATTTAACTTTTTTAAAGATTAGCAAATTGTCTCTATTTCTTTTTTTCATTATACTTCAGATATTAATATAATATCCAGAATATAAATGACTGCTTCTACATCAGTAAGATAAATATTTGACTCAAAATGGGCAAAGGAAGAGTTCCCATGTGGCTCAGCAGCTAAGGATCCGCCGTCGTCACTGCTGTAGATTGGACTGCAGCTGTGGCTCAGGTTTGATCCCTGGCCCTGGAACTTCTGCATGCCAGAGGCACAGCCAAAAATAAAAAAAAAAAAAAACCGGCAGACTATCCCTTTTTTCCCAGTTAATTGACAAAACTTTTAAAAGATTGGTCACACGCAGTGTTAGCAGCCATTGGGGAAAGGGATGCTTCATTGGCTGTGTGTGTGTGTGTGTGTGTGTGTGTGTGTGTGTGTCCTTTATGGAAAGTAACTGGTATCTATCAGAAGTTTACATATTCTTGCGGTAAAGTATAGGGCAGTCATCGGAGCGTGGACTCTAGGTTCGGATATTATTGCCTCCGCTGCTGTGATGCTAGGCAGAGCACTCACACTCTGAATTCAGTATCCATTTCATTTCCTTAGATGGTTGTTATGAGGATTAAATGAGACTGCATATAAAATGCTTACTTAGTATGGTGCCTGGCACATAGCAAGTATTAAATGTTAACTACTGTATTGTTTTATTAATACTTATTATTAACAATAATAATAGTGTTAATGTTACTGTAAATCCACTTGTTTTTCTGAGGTATGACCAGTGACTTCAGTGCTAGCATTCTCTTTCTAACTGAGCAACTGTAATATCTCTGTTCTGCCTCTTTGAAGAAACAATTCTGTTAATAAGCATTGATATATACGTGTTTATCTTGTTTTCTATCACATCCCAGTTTATGGGAGGTGAGCAAAAAGAGAACTAGTTTGATTCAGAAGGTTTCTAAAAGCACCTTTCACTTGTGTTCTTGCATTTCCTCTCCACAGTTTGCTCCTAGATCCCCCACGTTCTCTTTCTCATAGCACTTGAACTTTGACTTTACTTCCATTCAAAATACTTGTTTTTTTTGTTTTGGTTTTTGTTTTTTAGGGCCACATTTTTGTTTTTTAGGGCCACATTTGCAGCATATGGAAGTTCCCAGGCTAGGGGTTGAATCAGAGCTGCAGCTGCCAGCCTACACCACAGCCACAGCCACAGCCATGCCAGATCTGAACCGTTTCTGCGACTTACACTACAACTTATGGCAATGCTGGATTCTTAACCCGCCGAGCAAGGCTAGGGATTGAACCTACGTCCTCACGGATGCTGGTCAGATTCGTTAACCACTGAGCCATGACAGGAACACCAAGTCAAAATTACTTGGCTTCACGTCTTATATGCACTTAGATTTCCTTATTAAAAATAGTAGACTGGTAGAGTTCCCACCATGGCTCAGCAGAAACAAATCTGACTAGTAACCATAAGGACGCAGGTTTGATCCTTGGACTCACTCAGTGGGTTAAAGATCCGGCGTTGCAGTGAGCTGTGGTGTAGGTCATAGACACGGCTCAGATCTGGCCTGGCTGTGGCTGTGGTGTAGGCCAGCAGCTATAGCTCTGATTCAACCCCTAGCCTGGGAACTTCTATATGCCACAGGTGTGGCCCTAATTAAAAAAAAAAAAGAATGGTAGACTGTTAGAGTTCCCACCGTGACATAGCGGGTTAAGAATCTGACTGCAGCTACTTGGGTTGCTGTGGAGGCATGGGTTCAATCCAGCATAGGTCAAAGCTGCAGGTCAGATTCAATCCCTGACCCAGGAAGTTCCATATGCTATGGGTGTAGCCATAAAAATAAAAATAATAGTAGACTGTTGAACTTTTCTTGAATATCAATATTGCCTAAGAGATGCTTTGGCCAAATGTTAAAAATGAGTCTGGGATTTATAGTTCCTAAAACATAGTGTTTGTCTTATCAACACAAATTTTGGGACAGCAACCAAAATGTACCACTCATACAGCCAAAAAGCACTTTTGATCACAGATTATCTAGTCACGGACTTCACATAGTTTGTGACTGGTAGTTTGTTCTCCAAGATCCTTGTGCGTGGCCTCTGAGAAGTTGTTGTTATCCTGAATGGATGAAATGACTGTGATGTCCTACTGCTTGTGTTACTTAGAATTTTTAAGCGGGAATTGCTGCTTTTGCATTTGGGAGGAGGAATTTACGATATAATTAGATACAGTCTTCAGACTTTCTAAATTTCTTTTCAGACTTGTTTTATAGTGAAATATTATATTAACTTCTGGAAAAATGGAACAGCATATGTTTAGACTCTCATGGAACATCTCAGTCGTATCATCACTGTCTTTGATAAGGGACTAGTAGTGACGCTGAGGTTTGCCAGATCTAGGTTCTCATTAGGCTTGCCCTCACTTTTGCCCACACAGGCTTCACTTGTCAGCACTCTGTGTCCACAAATCCCATGTTGGAAGAGGACTTGACTTCTAAACATGTGGACCAGTCCCTATTCCTGAACTTTAGCATCATAGGAAGATACTGTAAAGGCAAGACCGTCTTGTCTAGTAATCTGACTGTTCCGACCATTGTTTGAATGCTTAAAACTCAAATTATTAAGATTTTAGGAACAACATTCTTCTTTTCCTTTTGACCTGCTGATAATTTTGAAGCTGACGAGAAAAACAAATATATTTTTCTTAGAGTCCAATATCCATAAGGATCTCAGTGGATTAGACTAAAGCGGCATACTGTTAATGGAGGCATTTGCTTAGTCTGCAGTGGTGAGGGGTGGGGAGCACGTAGCAAAGTGGAGCTGGTTCAGAGAGGCACTTGAAACATGTCAGTACGGTAACTGGACAACTGAGGAAGATTAACTTGAAGATGAGTTGGGCCAAGGACTTGAGTGTTCTCTTTTAAAGTTTAAAAATATTGTTCCTTTTTTTTTTCCTTTTTACAACCATACCTACAGCACTTGGAGGTTCCCAGGCTAGGGTTCAAATCAGAGCTATAGTTGCCAGCCTGAGCCACAGCCATAGCAATGCCAGATTTGAGCCGTGACTGCGACCTACACCACAGCTCAGGGCAACACCAGATCCTGAACCCACTGAGTGAGGTCAAGGATTGAACCTGCATTTGCATGGATATTAGTCAGGTTCTTAACCCACTGAGCCACAACGGGAATTCCTAAAAAAACTGTTCTAAAGAGGAAAACTTAAATGTGTTCTGTGTGGCTCTTAGAGGACACAGGGTTAGAAGTTACAGAGGACAGAGTTTAGCCCAGTTTTAGTAGAGTTACCTGAAGAAACATAATTTTTCCAGAAAATATTTTAAGCAGCAGATGGGTACCTGTCCGTCAAGAGTACTGCTGAAGGAAATTATGCATACATCAGATCAGGTGTTAGAATAAATGATCTCCAGAAGAACTCAAATCCGTTCAACACCGCAATTCTTTGATTTGGTGATGACCTTTCTTAGTTAACAAAGACTCTTTTTCAGCAAGTATTTCTACTGAGATGTGCACTATACCTGAAATAGGCAAAATATCTTTTTTGTGTGTGATTTGATGTAATTAAAGCATGATAAATTTTTAGTAGTATGCCCGTGATGCCTTTCTGGAAAATTTATTTTTGTTGCCATATTATCGATTTGGGGTTTAAAATGTTTCCTCAGTATTTGTAACAGATTTATTTTTCACTTGAAAATTATTTTCTTCCACTGTGAGCATATCCCCTCTATTCGTTTTTTCTCAGCTCTCAGATACAGGATTTAGCTTGAAATAAGGCAAAACTTTCTAACAATTAGAGTTAGCTGGAAAAAAAAAATTCCAGAAAGCATTCAAGTCGCATGTCCTAGTCTACTATGGCTGCCACAACAAAATACCGTAGACTGGGTAGCTTAGACAACAGGCATTTATTTCTCAACACTTCTGAAGGCTAGGAAGTCTAAGGTCAAGGTCCTGACTGGTTTGGTTCCTGGGCAGGGCTCTGTGCCTGGCTTACAGGTGGCCACCTTCTCCCTGCGTCTTCATATGGTGGAAAGAGAGTGAATGGGCAAATTGTAGGAGGGATGTAACTGTACCAGGTAGTGGCAGCGTACCTGGTTGACAGTTCTGTTTGGAAAGGATGGCTCCTAGATCACTGCCAAAAATATTTAAGGGACTAAATCTGAGAATCTAGCCTGATCATTGCTTTTGAGCCATCTTCTGTAGAAAGGATAAAGGCAAAGAGCTCTGGCCTTAGTGCTGCCACTTCCTGGCGGTTCATTCAGGCATTTGTTAGCGGGGTCTGTAAGTGCCAGTTTGCTAAACCCAAGAGATACGAAATGGTAGGCCAGTTTCCGTACCCAAAGAAGTTTTGTGAGGGATGGAGGGAGAGACAGAGACAGAGTTGGAGATGAGAACAATCGCAACACAATGTAATTCGTGCCTAGTAGTATGAAGTATTGTGGCAACCTCAGAGAAAGAATGGCTCCTGCTGGAGGTATTCTGGAAGACTTAAGAATTGTCATTTGAATAGGATCTTGGATGATGAGTAGGCATTGAGCAGTTTAATTTTAAAGATACTGGGGAGGAACAGAGGAAGGAAAGTGATGGCATGAAAAACGAGGGAGGAGAAGGTTTCAGAGAGGAGCTGGGGTCAAGAATGAGGAAGAATGAGGATCAAAAACAAGTCCTTGAAATTGATGGAAATTCCATTTGCTCACTGAGTATTGAGAGTCTCATGACACCTGTAGGTCACTGGTGATCTTTTTGAGAAAAGCAGATTTTGAGAATAATAGTTTGGGGGGGAACAAATTAACAATCATCTCCCAAATTAAAAGATGGATAATAGATGAGAAAATAAATTCAGCAAGAATAAATTACTCTTTCAAGAAATCTGGTGACCTAGGAAAGCAGAGGTCAGAGGAGTAGCTTGAGTAGGTAGAGTTTTTATTAAAGAATAAAAGTCACTTATTTAATCTTATCTAACTTTGTGCAAGTTCCTCAAAATCTATAAAACAAGGATAATTCTTTCTCCGTCTGCTTTGCAGCAATGTTACGAAATTTGAGTGCAATAATGTGTGCCAAGTCACTCTAAAAACTACAGCTCTATAAATGCATTATGCTTACTATTACATTGTTAAAATTATTTATCTTTGCTTTAAAGTTCAGTGTTGCTTTCTATTTTGGAAATTTGTAGTTTTCATGTTTCAGGGTGTTGATAAAGCCAGAGTCTTAGTGCATTTTTTTTCTTTTTTTTCTTTTTTTTTAACTCTAGATTAGACATCTGAAGGCTTTTTCACAATTCTGGGAATTATGGCTGTTGGAGTGATAGCAAGGAAAGCCCCCTACCTGGCACATATGTCCTGTTTGAAAGCCAAAATCATCTTTGGCTTTGCTTTTTTTTAAAAAAAGGGCTATTATTTGAGGAAGTTTATTTCTCAATACTGTAGCGTTTTTAAAGCTAGGTAAAATTCAGGGAACTCTGAATGTGGATTTCGGTAGGATTTAAGGTAATATTCCTATTCCTCTAATTAACATATAAGAAATAGTTGTTACTCCTTTGGGGAATGCACCTTTGGGAAAGTGCCCTGTGTTATCTCTTCTTCAGTCAGGAGGTTCTGGGAAGCAAATAAAAATGCAAAGGGAGTGTCTATGAATCTCTTTGGTTATGTCTATTCTAGCTTGTTTCTGAGCGGTTTCAGGCACATAACTGCATAGACATCAGTAGAATAATAGGCCTACTAGAAAAAGAAAGGTTTGTTTCATTGTTTGACTTTGTTAGTGAGAAGACTGTGTTATGTTTCAAGTAGTGATCTTTTTCTCAATACCAAATTACTTGCCTCCCCTGTTTCCCAGGCCAGTCTGAATTTTGATTGTGTGCTTTCCAAGCTTAGTACCTCTGCCAGGGCCAGAGTATATTTCACTGGGATATCACCACTGATTACCCTGCCCCATATTATGTTTCAGGGATACTGAAACCAGGTTTCTCAGGGATCCATTTATGTTTTCTCACCTTGCCTCCATAAGGAGGAAAAATACCGTGGAAAATAACTGGGACATTATTGGGAGGAGAAAGATGTTTAAATGTCCATCAATTAGAATTTATTCTTAAAATGCCCTAAAAAATAGGATGCTCTGTATAACCAGTGCTAGTGCAGAAGGAGCCTAGGAGAGCTTTGATATTTAAGAATTGCTGAAAGTGGGAGTAAGAGAAGAAATGGGTTCAGAAAGTCAACACGGAGGAGAGAGTTTGAGAGGGGAGAGCTCATAAAGGCAGTGTTAAAGGAGACAGAATGAGAAGAAAAAGCCACAACCAAAAACTAGGAAAACAGAGCAAAGAAGGGCATTTCTGTGATGAAAATGCTCAGGATACCACTAAATAGAAACTCCCTTTGTTTCCTGCTGGTCTTTGCAGCTGCTTCCACCCAGAGGAATGAGAAGGGGGAGGTTTTTCTTCATGCCTGCCTGTAACTTTGGTATAGAAGCTTTGCCTCCTATTGCTCAGGTCTGCCACAGTAGACATTAGCATACGTCATCTGTGCTTAGCCATTTTGCCTGAAAATTCTACTTACCTTGAAATTCCTCAGACTGTAGGTAATGAGCCCCATGCCCATATATAATTTAGAGGTGTTCTGCCAAGTCAGGAATTCAACTTAATACAGAATGGGCTTTTAAATCCTATTAAGTCAATTTGGCTGACTGACTTAACTGTTCTCCTTAAGTAGAATGGGGTTTTTGGTTTGTTTGTTGCTTTTTGTTTTTTGCTGAGCTCCAGCTCTAAGCTGCCCTTTCCACAGCCTGCTGAACCCTGAATGAGCAGCTCTCCTTGTTTGGCTTCAAGACACTCTTCAGTGAGCGTTGCTTTCTGGTTGCTCAGCCTGAACAAGAATTCTGATCAACCCCTCTGCCTTGTTCTCTGATGCTCGGTGTGGTTCAGCACATATTTGAGAGCCAGTTATATGTGCTGAGCACTGAGAAGAGAAGGATAAATAATATAGTGCCAGTGGAATTTGACTTGCAAACTTATATGCATAATAGCACATGCTCATGAGTACCGTGATACAGGTATAAACAAGTGTACAGGTGCATCGAGGAGGAATCAAAGCCTTGTCTTGGGGTATCAGGGACCATAATCACAGGTTGACAAGAGCATTGGGTCCTTAGGGCGAGTACTGAAGGATGGGTGTCTCTTTAGGTCTGCTAAACACTCAAGCAGAAGAAGATATTGTCTTTGGGAAGTACAGCAAGTAGGGATGGCTGGAGGCTAGGCTGTGCAGGGGTGACTGGAGGATGGAAAGGGTGGCAGAGGCTAGATTGAATGTCTTCCTCCCTTCAGTAACGCTTGCCTCCACTCCAGGCTTAGAGCAGTTCATTTTACCTGCTGTCCTCCTGGTTCGCATGTTAATTGCCTGTTCTTTATTAAATTACCCTTTTCTACTTGACCTTCCTTCCTATCTCACCCTTCTCCTTTGTTCTGTTAACCTGTTGTTATCTTACAACCTTTTTTAAAAAAAATTAATATTCCCCAAACCTGTTTACAAGGCTGAACTTCATATGTTCCTCAGAAATGTGTGTGTCTGGACAGCTGTAACCAGAGCCCTAGCAGCGCAGTGACAGTGCTGGATCCTTACCCCGGTGACCCATGAGGGACTCTGCCTACCTTGAACATGGCTCGTTTCACCGATGAAATAATTTTCCCTTTGTTCCTTGTGCTAATTTAACAATCCCTCTGGTTTAGATTTGGTGTCAATGGTTGATAACTGTGTCCATCTCTCAAGCATAGGATGCTGACTGAGGCAGTTCAAAGGCTAATCAGCCACCCTAAGCTGTAAATTAACATTTACTTACACTTATATATGTGTCTACAGTAACGATCAATAAATATGCTTAGTCGTATGACCCAACCATATATAAATTATATACAAAAAATATGCTAAAATATTAAAAAAAAAAAGAAATGTGTATCTGAGATGGAGGGACTCTTTTTTTGGATACTCAAGATTAACCGAGCCGATGCAAGAGCAGAGGTCTTGGCTTTCTATCCTCTAGAACAGCGCTTCTAAAACTATTACTGATAACAAACCAGGTTTTTACTTCTAGTCCTTTACAGACTGATATTTTTGTAAAAACTATTAGAAAAATGACATACAAAGTATAATTCAAAAATTTTATTATTAGAATCAACGTTCAAATTACTCTGCTAAATTGCTATTAAAATTTTTAAACCCTTGTCACAGATGGTAACCAGCACATTCACAAACCAGCACCAGTCTGTGGACCATGTTTTGAGTAACACAGCTGTAGAATTCCCCCATACATCTTGTGCCTGATATGCAGTAGAACTTCAGTGCGTGTTTGGGGAATAAATATGTGAATGAAATGGTTAGCATGATTATAGTAGCAGGAAGGGAAAAAGACAGTAGCAGCTCTCTGTGGAGAGTTGAAGGGAAAGGATTTAGTGAGAAAGCAAAGAGTGCTCTGGTAATATTACCCTTCAAGTAAAACAAATTTTTTGTTATCACTCTCTGACCATTGTTCCTTTGGCTCTTTAATGAGGTAAATATGATACTAGTAAATCACTCCTGTGAATTTCTGAGAAATAGTAGTTTTGGTCTTGCTAAATATGTAAAACTTTTTCTTACTGTCTGCAGGAAAATGTTAACCTATCTGAACAAGCTCTTATGAGCAAATCTACAGTTGGCAAGATTGAGTTCAAAGACTAACCCCTACCCTTAAAACCAAAGAAGTTCTTTGTGTTGTAATATGCACCACACTGCCAAATGCTTTCCTTGCCAGAGGTTTTTCTTATTTCTTTTTGCATCTTCTTAGAAGATTAGCTGTATAGAATAAGTAGTCTTTATATCAAAAACTTTGTAATAAACTTTCTATGTCACTTAATTTCAGATTGCCTATGACATGGCAAATTTTTAATTCTTTTTTTTTTTTGTCTTTTTGTCTTATCTAGGGCCGTACCTGCAGCATATGGAGGTTCCCAGGCTAGGGTTCTAACAGGAGCTGTAGCTGCCGGCCTTTGCCACAGCCACAGCAACGCAGGATCCAAGCCGCGTCTGCAACCTACACCACAGCTCACGGCAACACCGTATCCTTAACCCACTGAGCAAGGCCAGGGAGCGGACCCGCAACCTCATGGTTCCTAGACAGATTTGTTAACCACTGAGCCACGACGGGAACTCCAAATTTTTAATTCTTAAAAGCAAATTGTAAGGACGAGTCTCTTTCAAATAAGGAATTAACGGTATCATTCAGGAGACAGAAAAGCAGGAGATGTATGTTTTAATATTTGAATACATAGCTGCATTTCAAGGAGATCATTAATTTGAAGTAATCAAATGCAACTTGTAAGGGAAGTTTTAATTTCATAAAAGTTTTTAATTTTGTTTCCACTAAAAAGACACAACGAGCTTCTTTGCAGAACAGACAATGACTCACAGACTTTGGAAAACCTTGGTTTTTCAGATAAAACAATCTGGGGGGTGGGGGGATGCACTGTGGGTTTGGGACACAAAATCTATCAAATTGACTAGTGATGACTTTTTGTACACCTATAATTGAAATAAAATCCATTAAGTGAAAGAATAAAAAAAAGAATTTTGTTTCCATTGTGGATCAGTCAGCTCTCCATACCCATGGGTTCCACATCCAGGGAGTGCAACTGCAAATCAAAACTATTCAGGAAAAAAAATTCCGAAAATCAAAACTTGAATTTACCACCAGCTGTGTAAATTTACATAGCATTTACATTGTGTTAGGTATTATAAATATTCTAGAGATAATTTAAAGTGTACAGGAGGATGTGCGTAGATCATAAGCAAATACTATGCCATCTTATAAATAAGGGACTTGAGCATCCACAGTTTATATTATGATGGAGGGTCCTAGAAACAATCCCCCACAAATACTGAGGGAAGACTGTACAGCATCAGTAACAGTACATAGTTCTTATTCTCTTCTTAACCCATATCCCCAAAAAACATTGTTAGGAGGGGCAAAAGGACAATTTTTGTGGTATAATTGGAGGTCTGTATGTCTTTCTCACCTTCTCACCAGTTTTCTTAGCTCCTCTAGCAGTGGAGGCCTGTCCTCACAAAGATAACCAGAATTTTGCAGCTGGCTGAAGCCACTTTCTTTCCAAGTGTGTGTGGTGTGGACAGGCCTCTGCCTGAATGCTGGCTATGCTGACTGGCTGTGAGTGTCTGGGAAAGGTATTTAACTTCTGAACGCACTACTGTTTCATGTGAGTGTCATTATTAAATGAGATAAGATTGAAAAATAGAAAGGAGAGGAGCTCTTAGGACAGCACTTAGCATGTGTATTGAATGTAGGTACTCAAATGTTAGTTCTTTTACCCTGCCTCCTCTTTCTTTGAAGACCAGCTTTAAGCAATTAATGGAGCCAGATGCCAGATAAAGCTGGAAATATTGTTCACCTTTTCCCTGCCCTTAAATGTCTGCAGTTATCGAATTGAACTAGACTGCTAGGAAGCTAGCACTGAGAAATGCTGAAGGGTAGGACTTTCTTTATCTGTCTGCATTGGTAATGAATCACAGATTAAGAATTATTGACCTTTATAGCCATTGTTAGGCTGATACAGTCAGTGGTGTTTCCCTTAGCCACTGGAGATTTTATAGAAACTCAGAAGATAGACCGTAACCTCAACCTGAGACTGATTTCTATCCCCCAATCCTGACTAAACTGGATTGTCCGGCAACACCCCTTAACATTTGAATGTGGAAGAGACCAACACGTCAACTAGAACTAGATCTATTACGTGGACGTAGTTGTAGCTTTATTGATTTTCTTTAGTTAGAGTGATTCATTAATTTCTGGAAAGCTTGCCCGAGGTAAAAAAAAAAAAAATTGCGTCTAGTCACATAGTGTGTCCTTTTTTTTAAGGATGGATGTCCACCCATCAAGGAAGGTCAAGAATCAGGGTCCCCAAAAATAAATGAGTTCTGACCTGTGGATTACACAAGCAGCGTAATCTGAGCTGGCCTTCCACAACATGGGAAGGCATCCTGTATTCTGCAGTATTTGAAGTGCCTTTCTGGCCGCATGCCGTGAAAGAACTGCTTGTCCTGTACTGCAAGCTTAGGGATCATGACTTACTCATCTTTCTTCTGCCCCCTAGTCTTTTTTTTTTTTTTTTTGGTAATCTCTTTTATTTTATTTTTTTAAATCTCAACGAATTTTATTACATTTAGAGTTGTACAACGATCATCACAACCCAATTTTATAGCATTTCCATCCCAAACCCCCAGTCCATCCCCTCCATCCCCCAACCTGTCTCCTTTGGAAACCATAAGTTTTTCAAAGTCTGTGAGTCAGTATCTGTTGTGCAAAGACCTTCATTGTATCCTTTTTTTATTTTATTTTATTTATTTGTCTTTTCTATGGCCGTACTTGCGGCATTTGGAGGTTCCCAGGCTAGGGGTCTAATCCGAGCTGTAGCCGCCAGCCTACACCACACGGCAACGCGGGATCCAAGTTGCCTTTGCAACCTACACCACAGCTCTGGGCAACGCCAGATCTTGAAGCCACTGAGCGAGGCTGGGGATCGAACCCGCAACCTCATGGTTCCTAGTGGGATCCGTTAACCACTACGCCACGACGGAATCCTTTTTTTAGATTCCACATATAAGTGGTAAGCATATGACACTGGTGTCTCACTGTCTGACTAACTTCACTTAGCATGATAATTTCTAAGTTCATCCACGTTGCTGCAAATGCCGTTATTTCGTTTCTTTTAATGGCTGAGTAATATTCCATTGTGTATATGTACCATATCTTCTTCATCCACTTCTCTGTCGGTGGACATTTAGGGTGCTTCCATGTCTTGGCTATTGTATATAGTGCTACGATGAACACTGGAGTACACGTATCTTTTTGTGTCATGGTTTTCTCTGGATAGATGCCTGAGAGTGGGATTGCTGGATCAAATGGTAATTCTATTTTTAGTTTTCAGAGGAATCCCCATAATCTTTGCCACAGTGGCTGCACCAATTTACATTCCCACCAACAGTGTAATACGGTTCCCTTTTCTCCACACCCTCTTCAGCGTTTATTGTTTGTAGACTTTTTTTTAGATATTTTCATTTTTTTAATTACTTAATGAATTTTATTACAATTATAGGTGTTAAAAAAATCATCACAACCAAATTTTATAGCATTTCCATCCCAAACCCTAAGTGCATCTCCCCACCCCCCAACTTGTCTCATTTGGAAACCATAAGTTTTCCAAAGTCAGTACCTATTCTGCAAAGAAGTTCATTGTGTCTTTTTTTAGATTCCACATGTAAACAGTAGCATTTGATGTTGGTGTCTCATTGTCTGACTGACTTCACTTCGCATGTTAATTTCTAGGTCCATCCATGTTGCTATAAATGCTGTCATTTCGTTTCTTTTAATGGCTGAGTAATAGTCCACTGTGTATATGTACCACATCTTCCCTATCCACTCCTCTGTCAATGGACATTTAGGTTGTTTTCAGGACTTGGCTATTGTATAGAGTGCTGCAATGAACACTGGAGTACATTTGTCTTTTTGAGTCATGACTAAATCAAATGGTAATTCTATTTTTAGTTTTCTAAGGAATCTCCATACTGTTTTTCACAGTGGTTGCACCAATTTGCATTCCCACCAACAGTGTAATAGTGTTCCTTTTTCTCCACACCCTCTCCAGCACTTATTGTTTGTAGACTTTTTGATGATGGCCATTCTGGCTGGTGTAAGGTGGTACCTCATAGTAGTTTTGATTTGTGTTTCTCTGATAATTAGCGATGTTGAACATCTTTTCATGTGTTTTTTGGCCATCTGCATGTCCTCTGGAGAATTGTCTGTTTAGATTTTCAGCCCATTTTTTGATGGTTTTGTTAGTTGTTTTTGGTATTGAGCTGCAGGAGGTGTTTATAAATTTTGGAGATTAATCCCTTGTTTGTCACTTCATTTGCAAATATTTTCTCCCATTCTGTGGATTGTCTTTTCATTTTGTTTAGGGTTTCCTTTGCTGTGCAGAAACTTTTCAGTTTAATTAGGTCCCATTTGTTTATTTTTGTTTTTATTGTCATTACTCTAGGAGGTGGATCTAAGAAGATATTGCTGTGGTTTATGTCGGAGAGTGTTTGGCCTATGTTTTTCTCTAAGAGTTTTATAGTATCTGGTCTTATGTTTAGATCTTTAATCCATTTTGAGTTTATTTTTGTGCATAGTGTTTTAATTGCATTCTATTACATGTAGCTGTCCAGTTTTCCCAGCACCACTTATTGAAGGGACCGTCTTTTCTCCATTGTATATTCTTGCCTCCTTTGTCATAGATTAGTTGGCTGTGGGTGCATGGGTTTAATTCTGGACTTTCTGTCCCCTAGTCTTTAGCATAGTTTCCCCTGTTGCAGACTGGGCATGTAGGAGGGCTGTTTATGACATATAAAGTTAAGAGAATGGGTATTGAAATCAGGCACTCAAAAACCAACTTTAGGAAGGTTCCCTGTGGTACAGCAGGGTAAGGATCTGGCATTGTGGTAATTGTGGCACAGGTTCAGTCCCTGGCCCAGGAATTTCTGTATGCCGACGATGCAGCCAAAAAAAAAAAACAAAAAACCACTCTTTAGCGTATTGGCTTTGCAACCTTTGAGCATGGTACTTGCCATCTTGAAACTACAGATTCCTCATCCGTACAAGGACTATAATGGTAGTGCCTATTTCATAGGGTTATGAGGGTTCATTTAGATGTGGATAAAGCACTTAGCCAATATCTGGCACTCAACACATTAACCATCACCATCATACAGTAAATAAGAACTGAATATAAAGATCAGTGGGACTATTATGATTGTGTATGATTCTGTCAAAGATTCTTACACCCAAGAGATGTGTATCATGTATCATCTGACATCAGAATTCTTTCCATTTCTTGGTAAAGTCCTCCCTTTTTGTTTCTCTGTCCATTCAAACAGAAATTTACTGAGATGGCCCATTTAATAAGGAATGTCTGGTAAAGTGTACCAGATGATTCATATAATGCTCCAGATGATTTTATATGAAAGTTTTCCCATTTTATTGTTTTTAGAAATTATTTTTGAGGAATAACAGTCTGGTGGTGACTTAGGAATATTTCTGTATTAAATATTTTGTTCTAAAAATTATGCTATACATTTCTAATTTCCATAGGCGAGCCCTCGGAGGGGGGGGGAATTCCCCTCTATATCTCTAGTGGAAGAAGAGTATTGCCAAGAAGCTGCAAAGCCGCGCCCCATGTTTGAGTTTCTTGATGTTCTTTCTGCACTCAGAAGCATTGGGGCAAATAGTCCACTGTTTGTTGTTGGTTCCTAAAGCACTGCCAGGGGAGACGTATACTCCTGGGGTCTCTGATGTCCCAGGAGGGAGTTAATAGAGGATGGTTATTAATCTGCACCAACTTCAGTTTATTAGCTGTGCTGCTTCCCAAACATGTTTTTAGCAGTGAAATATTCTGTATGTCCTCTTATAGTGTTTCTCTGTTTCCAGCACTGCAGCAAAAGATTTTATCGTCCATAACAACATTTATTATTATTTATTTATTTATTTATTTACTTATTTACTTATTTATTTATAGGGCCACCCCTGCAGCATCTGGAGGTTCCCAGTCTAGGAATCAAATGGGAGCTGCACCTGCCAGCCTCCGTCACAGCCACAGCCACACAGGATCTGCGTCTGTAACCTTCACCACAGCTTAAAGCAACACAGGATCCTTAACCCACTGAGAGAGGCCAAGGATCAAACCCCATCCTCATGGATACCAGTCGGGTTGATTTGCACTGAGCCACAACGGGAACTCCCTGTCCGTAACAATTTTTCAGACATTTTATTTTTTTGTCTCTTCCATGCTTGCTTGCCTTCCTTCTTGCATACAAACTTTATAAGCTCCGATGACTATTTTCCCCTGAAAAAATGTAGTTATTCCAAACTGTTTTTCAGTTCCTTAAAATCTTATTTCCTAGAAACACCTTTCAACTCCCACATCAATTCTTTGTTCATCTGGTATAGACTGCGCTTCTCTGTCTGATGGCATAGTATATGGGCTTCAGTGGCTATGATTTTTTCCTTCTATTCTTTAAAATAGAGTTCTCTTTCCCAGAGCCCTCCCACTACTCAGAGTATGGTCCCTGGGCCAATACAGAATCTCAGGTCCTATCCCAGACCTACTGAGCCGGAATCTATACTTCTAAAGATCCTCGCATGATTTGAATGCACATGAAAGTTTAAGAAAGCACTGCCGCAAATCATATTTTGCTCAAATGGGGAAAAGCAGTCAAGTAGCAGTTCTCAACCCTGGCTGTTCAGCAGAATCACTGGGAGAGCTTTGAAATACTGATGCCCAGATTCCATCTCCAGAGACTCTGATTTTAATTGGTCTGAGGGGTGGTCCAAGCACTGGGGATTTTAAATGTTCCCCAGGCAATTCCAATATGCAGCCAAGGTTGAGGACCACTCATGTGCATGAATCGTATAATTTGCCCCAGTTTCTTAGCATATTATTATATATAAATCAATGCAAGACTAATGACTTAAAAAAAGCCAATGTTTCATACAATTACTTCTACTGGAAGGTTATACATATATATTATTTGTGTATATATATTATATATATTATTTATATGTGTATATAATTAGAAATATAGACATCAAAATATTAAGTGGTAATCTCTGTCCACAGGATTTCAGCTATTGGGGTGTTTTTTGTGTCTTCTTTTTTTTTTCAGCACCATACCTGTGGCATATGGAAGTTCCCAGGCTAGGGGTTTAATTGGAGCTGCTGGTGAAGTCTACACCACAGCCCCAGCAAAACAGGATCCTAGCCACATCTGCAACCTACACCACAACTTGTGGCAATGCTGGATCCTTAGCTCAGTGTACAGCTATTGTTTTTTATCCTTTATTTTCCAAACTTCCTATAATAGCCGTGAATTCTTTTGATTAAAAAATCCTTGTGTGCATATGTATACTTTTTAATAAACATGATCACATATGTATTTTGTAAATGGCTTAATTTTTTTAATTTTTATCTTTTTCACATATCAATACATTACAAATATTTCCTCATACCATTAACTATCATTTACATGGGCTTTTATATTGTTTAAAGTGAATCTTGGTCCAGGATGAGTGGATTTTTACAGTAAAAAGTACATTTGTGTACTGATTAGACTCTGAGAGACTGTTTAACTCTTGGAAACCTTTAGTGTTTAGAAACTTTCCGTGTCCACCGAAGGGAAGATGTTTGAATGGAGATGTCAAAATTGCAATGAGGTCAGATCAGACATTCCTAGAGGCTTTTGTAACTGCTGTCAGCTGAATACAAGCATTTTTTTGAGCTCTTAAACCTAAAACATGAACTTGACTTAACATCTCAGAAGATGCCACGCCCCAGGAAACCCTTAGTGGTGTCTTCTCTTTTTCTTTTCTTTATTGCTTTTTAGGGCCACATGTGCAGCATATGGAAGTTCCCAGTCTAGGAGTCCAATTGGAGTTGCAGCTACGGGCCTACACCACAGACCACCCTTCCCTGTCTGATGGTACAGTATATGGGCTTCAGTGACTATGATTTTTTCCTTCTATTCTTTAAAATAGAGTTCTCTTTCCCAGAGCCCTCCAGCTACTCAGAGTATGGTCCCACAGCAATGCCAGATAAGAGCCTCGTCTGCAACCTACACCACAGCTCATGGCAACGCCAGATCCTTAACCCACTGGGCGAAGCCAGAGATCGAACGTGCCTGCTCATGGTTACTAGTCAGGTTCTCTTTACCACTGAGCTACAATAGGACCTCCAGGAGTTATATTTCTAAGCTTTCTCTTCAGATCTTTTTGGCTTAGCTGGAATTGTGCTTCAAGACAACTAATATCTCTTACAGTCTGAGTTTCCTCTGCATTAATATGTACATTATGATATGGAAAGCTGGAAAATCCTCAGAGCAGCATCTTGAAAATGTCAGTGGAGTACAGTTGGCCAGTAATTAAAGAAGGTCCAGTACCTCCTTTTTCCCGAACTTGGGAATAAAAATGTCAGCTTCAAAAAAAATTATCTGCCTATTCTTCTTGAATGTTCTATTCTTGTCTCAATTCAACTGCATTGTATGGGAAAGGGATAATTTTGGTAACGGTCTTTTTATACCCAGAAGAAAGGAGATATATTTTGCAGTTGGGGAATCTTTTAAAAGATGTACACTAGCTGACTCTGCAGGAGAAAAGTTCTGCTTGTCATCTTTTTACTTCATTTAACCTTTTCTCTACCAGAAGCTGTATCTAAAAGGTTCAGAAATGTACAGTTTTTAATTTCAAGCTTAATGTTTTATTTGCAAAGTTGTAGCTCTAACAGAGGTTTTAAACTTAGCATTTCTTCCGAAGAGAAAGATTTCAAAACACTCCACAGCCTAGAGAATTCAGGAGCTATACCTGCGGACTGAAGTCATAAGGGTATGTATGTTCCTTTGAGTGGTGTTTCATCTGAGTTTGTGCCTTAACCTGAGACAGTAGTGCTATCGACCTTGGCTATCTTGCTGGGATATGCAAATCAGGAACAGAGGAGACACCTGGGTATGGCTCAGTATTGACAGGTGATACAGGTTAGTGAGTGGATATTCAGTTTTGGAGGCATGTTTTAGACACTGATACTTATCTTATCTCATAAGACCTGATCACAAGCAAGCCAAAGACGGTATTTTGTACAGTATAGATAGTCCTTCTCACATTGCATTGTAATTATTCTTTTACCTGGTGGTTTTCCCTACCTGGATGAGAACTCCAGAGAACATGTACAGGCTCATGTCTTATTAATCATAGTATATCCTAGCCCTGAGCCTAACACTCATAGATGTTCAGTAAATGTTAGACAAATTAAATAGCCAATTCAGCCATGTTATATTCCAAAACCCTTTGGTTATATTCAAGTATGGATTAACTTGATTTTTCCCCCCTTTTTAACCAATGATAATTTGATCATTACTTCATATCAGTAAATGTTTTGTCTTTTTTTTTTCACTGTTAAAGCTCTACCTTTAATATCTAGCATTCTTCTTTTTTTTTTCCATTGCTTAATGGATTTTATTATAATTATAGGTGTACAAAAATCATCACAACTCAATTTGATAGCATTTCCGCCCCAAACCCTCAGTTTTGTTTTGTCTTTTTAGGGCTGCACCCATAGCATATGGAAGTTCCCAGACTAGGGATCCAGTCAGAGCTGTAGCCGCCCCGGCCTTTGCCACAGCTACAGCAATGCCAGATCCCAGCCGTGTCTGTGACCAACCAATGCCGGATCCTTAACCCACTGAGGCCAGGGATCAAACCTGTGTCCTCGTGGTTACTAGTCAGATTCGTTTCCACTGAGCCACAGGGGAACTCCATACATCAGTAAATGTTTAACAGCTGCATAATAGATGACTCTTGTGGAGGGAAAATTAAGGGGAAATAATTAGGAAAATTTGTATCTAAAATTACATCAAAATTTGGAGGTTAGATTTTTAGACCACATTTTTTTTAATCTTTTATTTATATTTATTTATTTGTTTATCATTTTAGGGCCACACCCAGGGCATGTGGCATTCCCAGGCTGAGGGTCGAATTGGAGCTGCAGCTGCCCGCTACACCACAGCCACAGAAACACCAGATCTGAGCCGCATCTGTGACCTACCCCGCCGCTAGACCACATTTATTTATGTTCAGAATGGTACTGTATTTTGGATATGTGCATAGGCTACACTATTTATCATTATAATGCCTTAACTCTCAAATAAGATACAAAAACACAAATTAAAGAAAGAATTTATCCCTGGCCACTGACGTTAGTATATTAGGTAAATCAAATGAATGAGACACGTTTGGTTTTTGGATGCCTTACAAAGTTGCCCAAAAGCATTGTTTTGACTTCTTAGCCATTAGTCAGAAACTCTGTAGTAGTCAGCCTAGAATTCGTTCATCCTGAGTAACTTTTTGATTTTTAAAACTGAAATATATGATTGAGATTAGTGTAGAATAGATGTTATACTGTATATTAAGCTGTGTTTCAATATTACCAAATTGGGAGTTCCCGTCGTGGCTCAGTGGTTAACGAATCCGACTAGGAACCATGAGGTTGCGGGTTTGATCCCTGGCCTCGCTCAGTGGGTTAAGGATACGGTGTTGCCGTGAGCTGTGGTGTAGGTTGCAGATGCGGCTCGGATCCCACGTTGCTGTGGCTGCGGCGAAGGCCGGCAGCTACAGCTCCTGTTAGACCCCTAGCCTGGGAACCTCCATATGCCGCGGGTGCGGCTCTAGATAAGGCAAAAAAGTGTATTCACAATGTCGTGCAGCCATCAGCACAGTCACTTTTGAAACATTGCATCACCCTGAAAGAACCGCTGCACCCATTAGCAGTCATTCCGCATTTCCTCTACCCTCCCACCCCAGCTCTGGGAAACCGTTGATCTACCTTCTGTCTCTGTGGATTTGACTGTTCTGGATATTTCATATACATGAAGTCAAAGAATATTTGGTCTTTTGCAACCAGTTTCTTTCACTTAAGATAATGTTTTCAAGGCTCATCCGTGTTGTAGCACATACATTATACCTAATTCCATTTGAATTCCAAATAGTAGTCCACTGTGTGGATATACCACATCTTATTTATCCATTTATCAGTTGATGAACATTGTCTTCACTTTTTTTGGCTGTTGGGAATAATGCTGCTATGAACATTCATGTACAGGTTTTTGTGTGAACCTGTTTTCATTTCTCTTGGGAGTATACCTAGGGGTGGAATAGCGTATACCTAGGAGTGGAATAGCTGAGACATGTGATGAGTCTGTTTAACCTTCTGAGGAACTGCCATACTCTTCCAGGGTGGCTGTACCATTCTACTTTTCCACCAGCAGGTGTGAGGGTTTCAGTTTCTCTAAGTCGTCATCAATACTTATGTCTTTCTCGAGTTCCTATCGTGGCTCAGTAGTTAACGAGTTCAACTAGGAACCATGAGGTTGCAGGTTCGATCCCTGGCCTTGCTCAGTGGGTTAAGGATCCAGTGTTGCTGTGAGCTGTGGTGTAGGTTGCAGACGCGGTTCGGATCCCGTGTGGCTGTGGCTGTGGCGTCGGCTGGCAGCTTCAGCTCCGATTAGACCCCCTAGCCTGGGAACCTCCATATGCTGCGGGTGTGGCCCTAGAAAAGGAAAAAAAAAAACTTATGTCTTTCTGATAATATTCGTCTTAGAGGGTGTAAAGTAGTATCTCATTGTGGTTTTAATTTGCATTTCCCTGATGACTAATGATGTTGAACATCTTTTCACGAGCTTTTGGCCATTTGTATGTCCTCTGTAGAGAAATGTTTGTTCAGATTTCTTGCCCATTTTTTAATTGGGTTATTTGTCTCATTATTGAATTATAAGAGTTCTTTAGATGCAGTTCCCTTACCAGAGCTGTGATTCGCAAATATTTTCTCCCATCCTGTGAACTGTTTCTCCACTTTCTTTTTTTCTTTCTTTCTTTCTTCTTCTTCTTCTTCTTTTTTTTTTTTCAGCATCTGTGGCATATAGAAGTTCCCCAGCCAGGGATCAAATCCAAGCAGCAGCTGTGACCTATATCACAGCTGCAGCAATGCCAGATACTTAATCCACTGCACTAGGCCAGGGATCAAACCTGTGCCACTGCAGAGACAACACTGGATCCTTAACCCACTCTGCTACCGTGGGAACTCCTGCTTTTCCACTTTCTTAACAGTGTCCTTTGAAGCATGAGTTTTAAACTTTGATGAAGTCCAATTTATTTTTTCTTTTGTCACTTTTTGTTTTTGTTTTTGGGGCCCCACTCACATTATATGGAAGTTGCCCAACTAGGGATCGAATTGGAGCTACAGTTGCCGGCCATAGCCACAGCCATAGCAATGCCAGATCTGAGCCACTTCTGTGACCCACACCACAGCTCACGGCAACCCCAGATCCCTGATGCACTGAGCGAGGCCAGGGATCGAACTCACATCCTCATGGGTACTAGTAGGATTCATTTCTACTGCACCACAACAGGCACTCCCACTTGTGTATTTCTTGTCTGTCATATCCAGGAAGGCTTTAATGAACTCAAAGTCACAAAGATTTACTCATATTTTTTAAGAATTTTGAGGCAGTTCCCATTGTGGCACAGTAGATGGAAGAAGAGGGAATGAAGCTGAATGTGAAAGAAGGTTAGAATATGGAGAAGTAAGAAGAAAAGGATATTCCGAATGTGAAATGGGGCTTAGGAGAAGCATAAAAAAAGTTTTAGGGATGCTGTCACACACAGGGACAGGTCAGCGATTGGACCATTTTGACTGAAGCAGATGTTTTTTAAAAGTGAACTAGAGATAGAGTTCCTGTCATGGCTCAGCAGTTAACGAATCTGACTAGCATCCGTGAGGACGCAGGTTTGATCCCTGATCTTGCTCAGTGAGTTAAGGATCCGGAGTTGCCGTGAACTGCGGTGTAGGTTGCAAACTTGGCTTGAACCTGATGTTGCTGTGGCTGTGGGCAGGCCAGCAGCTACAGCTCCGATT